>PVIH01027708.1:5985-16576 GCA_004025045.1 Sigmodon hispidus | reverse complement strand
TCTAGCCCCCTCCTGACCTCTGGGCGGGGTCCGAATCCGCCCCTCTGAGACCCCAGCAGCTGGTTCGCTCAGTTCGAGGTCGTGGCGGGGTTTCCCTCAGCAGGAGCCGTGGAAGTGGTCAGGGACAGAGTCCACCTGCCCCTGCCCCAGGGAGCGCTGGGATTCTGCAGCCAGCACTGGGTCCCGGAAGTGGAACCAGAAACAATGGGAGCTCAACTCTCCCTCCCAGGCTGGGATAAAGGCACTGAGGCCTCTAGCCCCCTTCTGACCTCTGGGCGGGGTCCGAATCCGCCCCTCGGAGACCCCAGCAGTTGGTTCGCTCAGTTCGAGGTCCTGTCGGGGTTTCCCTCAGCAGGAGCCGTGGAAGTGGTCAGGGACAGAGTCCACCTGCCCCTGCCCCAGAGAGCGCTGGGATTCTGCCTACTCCAAGGTATTTAATACTATTTGCAGCTAATATGAAGGATAATGTTTCCCTTATTTCTTTTTCAGCTCTTCTACCTTAAGTGAATCGAAGGGCTACTGATATCTTTGAGTTTATCTTGTATCCTGCTACATTGCTGAAGGTGTTTATCAGCTGTAGTAGTTCCTTGGAAGAATTTTGTGGGTCACTTATGTATACAATCATATCATCTGCAAATAGAGATAGCTTCCCTTCTTCTTTTTCCAATTTGTATGCTCTTAATCTCTTTTCGTTCCCTCATTGCTTTAGCTAAAATTTCGAGAACTATATTGAATAGATAAGGGGAGAGAGGATATCCTTGTCTAGTTCCTGACTTTAGTGGAAATGCTTTGAGTTTTTCTCCATTAAGGTTGATACTGGCTGTCGGCTTCTTGTAAATCGCCTTAATTATATTTAGGTATTCTCCCTGTATTCCTGATCTCTCCAGGGCTTAATCATAAAGGAGTGCTGGATTTTGTCGAAGGCTTTTTCCGCATCTAAGGATATGATCATGTGGTTTTGTTCCTTTAGTTTGTTAATATGATGGATAACATTTACAGTTTTTCATATGTTGAACCAGCCCTGCATTTCTGGGATGAAGCCTACTTGGTCATTGTGGATGATATCTTTTATGCATTGTTGTATACGGTTTGCCAAAATTTTGTTGAGAATTTTGACATCAATATTCATGAGGGAAATTGGTCTGTAATTCTCCTTCTTTGTTGTGTCTTTGAGTGGCTTGGGTATTAGGGTGGCCTCATAAAAGGAATTAGGCAATATTCCTTCAGTTTCTACTGTGTGAAATAGTGTGAGGAGTAACGGTAGTAATTCTTCTTTGAATGTCTGTTAGAATTCGGCACTGAAACAATCTGGACCAGGGCTTTTATATTTGGGGAGGTTTTTAATGACAGCTTCAATTTCCTTAAGTGTTATAGGCCTGTTTAAGTTATTAACCTGATCTTCACTTAATTTTGGTAGATGCTACCTGTCCAGAAAGCTGTCCATTTCTTCTAGGTTTTCCATTTTTGTAGAATACAGATTTTCAAAATATGACCTGATAATTCTCTGTATTTCCTGGGGGTCTGTTGTTATTTCCCCCTTTTCATTTCTGATTTTGTTGATTTGAACTCTCTCTCTCTCTCTCTGTTTTTTGATTAGTCTGGCTAAGGGCTTATCTATTTTGTTAACTTTCTCAAAGAAACAACTCTTAGATTCTGTGATTCTTTGTATTGTTCTTTTTCTATCAATTGTATTGATTTCTGCTCTAAGTTTGATTATTTCCTGCCGTCTACTCCTTCTAGGTGAGTTTGCTTCTAATTGTTCTAAGGCGATCAGTTGGATCGCCTTATGTCTCTAGTGTGGGATTTCTCAAGGTTTTTCATATAGGCATCTAGCGCTATGAATTTTCCTCTTAAGACTGTTTTCGTTGTGTCCCACATGTTTGGATATGTCGTAGATTCATTTTCATTGAATTCTAGAAAGACTTTGATTTCTTTCCTAGTTTCTTCCTTGACCCAGAGTTGGTTCAGCTGATTGATGTTTAGTTTCCATGAGTTGGTAGGCTTTCTTTGGGTTTTGATGTTGCTGAACTCTAACTTTAGCCCTGGTGTTCCGATATGTTACAAGAGATTATTTCCATTTTTTTTGTATCTGCTGATATTTGTTTTATGACCAATTATGCGGTCAATTTTGGAGAAAGTTCCATGAGGAGCTGAGAAATATGTATATTCCTTTTCCTTTGGGTGGAAGGATCTGTAGATATCAATGAAATCCATTTGCATCACAACCTCATTTAGACTCCTTATTTCTCTGTTGAGGTTCTGTCTGTTTGATCTATCCAGGGTTGAAAGTGGGGTATTGAAGTCTTCCACTATTAGGGTGTAAGAATTGATGTGAGATTCGAGCTTTAGTAGTGTTTCTTTTACATATGTAGGTGCACCTATATTAGGGGCATAAATATTTAAGGTTGAAATCTCTTCTTGACCAATTTTCTGTGATGAATAAGTAGTGACCATCTGGGTTCCTTTTAATTGCTTTTAGCTTAAAGTCTACTTTGTTAGATATTAGGATTTCAACCCCTGCTTGTTTCTTAGGACCATTTGACTGGAAAACCTTTTCCCAACCCTTTATTCTAAGCCTGTGTCTGCCTTTACAGTTGATGTGTGTTTCTTGTAGGCAACAGAATGATGGCTTCTGTTGTTGTATCCATCTTGTTAGTGTGTGACATTTTATAGGAGAGTTGAGACCATTGATATTAAGAGAAATTAGTGACCATTGGTTCATATTTCCTGCCAGTTTTGGTGGTAACTTGTTTGTATTTCCTTTCTCTAAGTTATTCTTCTGTGGACTTATTGATTGTTTGTGATTTCGTGGGTGTATCTGGGGTCCTTAGGTTGGAGTTTTCCCTCTAATACTCTCAGTAGTGCTGGATTGGTAGATAGATATTCTTTCAGTCTGACTTTTTCCTGAAATACCTTGTTTACTCCATCTATGGTGATAGATAATAGTATTCTAGTTTGGCAGCCATGCTGTTTTAGTGTCTGTATAACTTCTGACCAAGCCCTTCTAGCTTTCATCGTTTCCATTGAATAGTCAGGCGTTATTCTGATGGGTTTGCCTTTATATGTGAGTTGGCACTTTTCTTTTGCCGCTCTTAAAATTTTTTCTTTGTTCTGTATGTTTTGTGGCTTGATTTTAATGTCGCGCGCTGACTTTTTTTGGGGATCATATCTATTTGGTGTTCTGTAAGCTTCTTGTATCTTTATAGGCATTTCCTTCTTCAGGTTAGGAAAGTTTTCTTCTATGATTTTATTGAAAATATTACCTGTGCCTTTGAGCTGGTATTCTTCTCCTTCTATTCCTATTATTCTCAAATTAGGATTTTTCTTGGTGTTCCAGATTTCCTGAACATTTTAATTTAGGGCTTTTTTAGTTTTACTATTTTCTTTGACTGATATATCCATTTGAGCTACTGAGTCTTCCACTTCAGAGATTCTATCTTCCATCTCTTGAACTCTGTTTGTTATGATGTATCTGTGGTTCCAGCTTTTTTCTTCAGGTTTTCTATTTCCATTTTTTCCTCATTTTTTGCCTTTTTTTATTGCTTCTATTTCAGCTTTTATTTCAGCTTTTATTTCAGCTTTTAGTTCCTGGCATGTTTCTTTCATAGATTTGTTCATCTCTTCCAATTTTTTGTTTGTATTTTCTTCTATTTCTTTAAGGCTTTTTTCATATCTTATTTGTGAGCTTTGATGATCATCAAAAAGGAATTTTTGGTGTTGCTTCCTTCTGTTTCCTCTTCATTGCTCAGTTCAGGTCTTGTATTTGTAAGATCACCACTCTCTTCTGGAGTTACCATGTTGTTCTTTATATTATTATGTAATTTTTTGCACTGAAGTTTGCCCATGGCATCAGTGGTTCATGATTAGATGGCTCCTGGTCTGTTGTGGCACTCGGTTTGTGTGCCTCCTGTCATCTCTCTGGTCAGGGTCTGAGTCTGTCCTTCAGAGACACCTGTATTTTTTGGTTCACTCAGTTGGAGGTGGCTTTGGGTAGCCGTGCAAATTCCCTCAGTAGGAGCTGTGGGTATGGAGACCTGTAGAGTTTATCTGCCCCTGCTCCAGAGTGTGCTGGGACTCTGCAGACAGCATGTGGTCCCGGAAGTAGAACTGGAAGCTACGGGAGCTCAACTCTCCATCCCAGGCTGGGATACATGCGCTGGGGCCTGGTGACCCCTCCTCACCTCTGGGCGGGGTCTGAGTCTCTCCTGCAGAGACCCCTGTAGTTGTTGGTTCTCTCAGTTTGAGGTGGTGGTGGGTAGCCGTGCAAATTCCCACAGCAGGAGCTGTGGATATGGTGACTAGCAGAGTTTATCTGCCCCTGCTCCAGAGTTTGCTGGGACTCTGCAGAACAGCACTTGGTCCTGGAAGCAGAATCGGAAGCTATGGAAATATTTCTTATTCTTAATATATTACTTCATCCTTTTTTCTAGTACATTTGGCTATATGTCTGAAAGCATCTCTGTATTAATTGTAGCCCAAATAAATCATTCTATTAAATAAGCTACCCAAAATCTCAAAGTTCTAAACAAATACTATTTTATTATACTTTATTCAGCTAATGGTAAGTTGTCCCTCTACTTTGTACTCTTTTGTCTAAACAAAAGAGTAGAATCTTTCTAAAGTATTTACTAGAAAATATTATTTTTTGTGATTAAAAGAAAAGTGCAAAAATCTGGCAGGTGAAACAGTTTCTATTCAGGAATTAAATTAATTAGGTAAAGTGAATTAAACAGTCAAAATTAACATCATTAAGATAAGAAAAGGAGATCGAGAGCTTGTCCCAGCACACACTGGAGCAGACAGAGATAAACTCTGCCTGTCATGGTCTCCCCAGCTGCTGCAGAGGGAATTTGCATGACTACCCACCTCCAGCTGAGTGAACAGATGAGGACTGGGGACACTGAGGAAAGACTCAGACCCTGCCCAGAGGTGAGGAGGAGTGAGCAGGCATGAGTACCTGTATCCCCACCAGGGAGAGGAGAGTTGAATTTCCATAGGTTCCCGTTCTGGTTTTGGGACAGGGTGCTGTCTGCAGAGCATGACCCAGTGCAGTCTGGAGCAGGCAGAGTTAAACTCTGCCTGTGAGGTTCCCCCAAGATGCTGCTGAGGGAGTTTGCAAGGCCACCACCCCGGCTCCAATTGGTCAAACAGAGAAAGAGTGAACTTGAAATTCAGTCCCCTGCACAGTGCAGAAGTAGTGATTGAGCACACCTTTTCCTCAGAGGTCACAGGAGACACACAAGTCCCAGTGCCACAACTGAACAGGAGCCACCTAATCGTGAACCACTAAATCCATGGGAAAATGTCAATGCAAAAACTTACATAATAATGTAAAGAACAACAAGGTAACTCCAAAAGACAGTGGCAATCCTACAAATACAAGACGTGAACTGAGCAATGAAGAGGAAACAGAAGGAAGCATCACCAAAAATTCCTTTTTGATAATCATCGAAGCTCTCAAAGAAGATATGATGAATAGCCTTAAAGAAATAGAAGAAAATTCAAACAAAAAATTGGAAGATATGAAAAATAGCCTTAAAGAAATAGAAGAAAATTCGAACAAAAAATTGGAAGAGATGAACAAATCTATGAAAGAAACATGCCAGGAACTAAAAGCTGAAATAGAAGCAATAAAAAAAGGCACAAAATGAGGCAAAGATGGAAATAGAAAATCTGAAGAAAAAAGCTGGAACCACAGAAACAAGCATAAAAACATATTTCAAGAGACAGAAGATAGACTCTCTGAAGTGGAAGACTCAGTAGCTCAAATAGATATATAAGTCAAAGAAAATAGTAAAACTAAAAAAGCCATAACTCAAAATGTTCAAGAAATCTGGGATACTATGAAAAGGCCTAATTTGAGAATAATAGGAATAGAAGGAGAAGAATACCAGCTCAAAGGCACAGATACTGTTTTCAATAATTCATAGAAGAAAACTTTCCTAACCTGAAGAAGGAAATGCCTATAAAGATACAAGAAGCTTACAAAACACCAAATAGATATAATCCCCCAAAAAAGTCAGCGCACCACATTATAATCAAGACACAAAACATACAGAAAACAGAAAAAATTTTAAGAGCTGCAAAACAAAAGGGCCAACTCACACATAAAGGCAGACCCATCAGAATAATACCTGACTATTCAATGGAAACGATGAAAGCTAGAAGGGCTTGGTCAGAAGTTATACAGATGCTAAAACAGCATGGATGCCAAACTAGAATACTATACCCTGCAAAATTATTAATCACCATAGATGTAGTAAACAAGGTATTTCAGGACAAAGTCAGACTGAAAAAATATCTATCTACCAATCCAGCACTACAGAAAGTATAAGAGGGAGAACTCCAACTTATACACCCAGGGGACCCCAGATACACCCAGGAAATCACAAAAAATCAATAATTCCACAGAAGAATACTCCAGAGAAAGGAAATACCAACAAGTTAGCACCAAAAATGGTAGGAAATATCAATCAATGGTCACTAATTTCCCTTAATATCAATGGTCTCAACTCTCCTATAAAATGTCACACACTACCAAGATGGATACTACAACAGAAGCCATCCTTCTGTTGCATACAAGTAACACACTTCAACCACAAAGACAGTCACATGCTTAGAGTAAAGGGTTGGGATAAGATTTTCCAGTCAAATGGTCCTAAGAAACAAGCAGGGGTTGCAATCCTAATATCTAAAAAAGTAGACTTGAAGCTAAAAGCAATTAAAAGGGACCAAGATAGTCACTACTTATCTATCACAGGAAAAATTGGTCAAGAGTAGATTTCAGTCTTGAATATTTATGCCCCTAATATAAGCACACTTCCTTACATGAAAGAAACACTACTAAACTTGAATCCCACATCAATTCTTACATCCTAATAGTGGGAGACTTCAATACCCAACTTTCAACCGTGGATAGATCAACCAGACAGAGACTCAACAGAGAAATGAGGAGTCTAAAAGAGATTATGATGCAAATGGATTTAATAGATATCTAAAGAAGCTTACACCCAAATGCAAAGGAATATGCATATTTCTCAGCTCATCATGGAATTTTCTCCAAAACTGAAAACATAACTGGTCATAAAGCAAATATCAATAGATACAAAAATGGAAATAATACCTTGCAACATATTGGACCACCAGGGCCTAAAGTTAGAGTTCAACAATATCAAAACCCAAAGAAAGCCTACCAAATCCTGGAAACTAAACATCACTCAGCAGAACGAACTCTGGGTTAAGGAAGAAATTAAGAAAGAAATCAAAGTCTTCCTAGAATATAATGAAAATGAACCCACAAAGTATCCAAACTTGTGGGACACAATGAAAGCAGTCTTAAGAGGAAAATGCATAGAGCTAGATGCCTATATGAAAAACCTAGAGAAATCCCACACTAGAGAGAGACCTAACAGCTCAGTTGAAAGCCTTAGAACAATTAGAAGCGAGCTCACCTAGAAGGAGTAGACAGCAGGAAATAATCAAACTTAGAGCTGAAATCAATACAATTGAAACAAAAAGAACAATACAAAGAATCAATGAATCGAAGAGTTGGTTCTTTGAGAAAGTTAACAAGATAGATAAGTCCTTAGCCAAACTAATTAAAAAACAGAGAGGGAGTGTTCAAATCAACAAAATAGGAAATGAAAATGGGGACATAACAACAGATCCCCAGGAAATACAGAGAATTATCAGATCATATTTTCAAAATCTGTATTCCACAAAAATGGAAAACATAGAATAAATGGACAGTTTTCTGGACAGGTACCATCTACCAAAATTAAATAAAGATCAGATTAATTACCTAAACAGGCCTATAACCCTTAAGGAAATTGAAGCTGTCATTAAAAGCCTCCCCAAAAATAAAAGCCACGGTACAGATGGTTTTAGTGCCAAATTCTACCAGACATTCAAAGTAGAATTACTACAATTACTCCTCAAACTATTTCACACAGTAGAAACTGAAGGAATATTGTCCAATTCCTTTTATGAGGCCACAATCACCCTATTTCTGAAGCCCCTCAAAGACACAACAAAGAAGGAGAATTACAGAACAATTTCCCTAATGAATATTGATGCAAAAATTCTCAACAAAATTTTGGAAACCATATACAGCAATGTATAAAAGGTATCCACCATGGACAAGTACACTTCATTCCAGAAATGCAGGGCTGGTTTAACATACGAAAAAGTGTAAATGTTATCCATCATATAAACAAACTAAAGGAACAGAACCACATGATCATATCCTTATTGGCTGAAAAAGTCTTTGACAAAATCAAACACTGATTTATGATTAAAACCAGGGAGAGATCAGAAATACAGGGAGAATACCTAAATATAATAAAGATGATTTACAAGAAGCCGACAGCCAGTATCACACTTAATGGAGAAAAACTCAAAGCAATCCCACTAAAATCAGGAACTAGACAAGTATGTCCTCTCTCCCCTTATGTATTCAATATAGTTCTGGAAGTTTTAGCTAAAGCAATAAGGGAACAAAAAGAGATTAAGAAATTATCAGATTTTGAAAATATGATCTGATAATTCTCTGTATTTCATGGGGATCTGTTGTTATGTCCTCCTTTTCATTTCCTATTTTGTTGATTTGAACACTCCCTCTCTGTTTTTTAATTAGCTTGGCTAAGGACTTATCTATCTTGTTAACTTTCTCAAAGAACCAACTCTTAGATTCATTGATTCTTTGGAAATCAATGGAAAATTGAAAAATTGGAAAAGAAGAAGAGAGGCTATCTCTATTTGCAGATGATATGATTGTATAGATAAGTGACACACAATTCTTCCAAGGAACTGCTACAGCTGATAAACACCTTCAGTAATGTAGCAGGATATAAGATTAACTCAAAGAAATCAGTAGCCCTTCTATACACTAAAGATAGAAGAGCTGCCCATTGCTTCCATTTCCGCTCCCTGGACCAAGTACTGTCTATAGAATCCCAGGGCACTCTGGAGCAGGGGCAGGTAAACTCTGCCCCTGACCACATCCACAGCTCCTGCTGAGGGAAACCCCACCACGACCTAGAACTGAGCTAACCAACTACAGGGGTCTCTGAAGGGCAGATTCAGACCCCGCCCAGAGGTGAGGTGAGGAGGGGGCAAGAGGCCTCAGCACCTATATCCCAGCCTGGGAGGGAGAGTTGAGCTCCCTTGCTTCAGGTTCCGCTCTGGGACCGAGTGTTGTCTGCAGAATCCCAGCACATTCTGGAGCAGGGGCAGGTAAACTCTGCCCCTGACCACATACACAGCTCCTGCTGAGGGAATTGCACGGTTCCCACCACAACCTCGAACTGAGCGAACCAACAACTGCAGGGGTCTCTGAAAGACAGAATCAGACCCTGACCAGAAAAGTGACAGGAGGCACACAAACCGGAGTGCCACAATTGACCAGGACCCATCTAATCGTGAACCACTGAAGCCATGGTCAAACGTCATTGCAAAAAATTACATAATACTACAAAGGACAACATGGTAACTCCAGAAGACAGTGGCGATACTACAAATACAAGACCTGAACTGAGCAATGAAGAGGAAACAGAAGGAAGCAACACCAAAAATTCCTTTTTGATGATCATCGAAGCTCTCAAGGAAGATTTGAAAAAAAAGCCTGAAAGACATAGAAGAAATAAAAAGTCAGGAACTAGACAAGGATGTCCTCTCTCCCCTTATCTATTCAATATAGTTCTCGAAGTCTTAGCTAAAGAAATAAGGGAACAAAAAGAGATTAAAGGCATATAAATTGGAAAAGAAGAAGTGAAGCTATCTCTATTTGCAGATGATATGATTGTATACATAGTGACCCACAAAATTCTTCCAAAGAACTGCTACAGCTGATAAACACTTTCAGCAATGTAGCAGGATACAAGATAAACTCAAAGAAATCAGTAGCCCTTCTATACGCTAAAGATAGAAGAGTTGAAAAAGAAATAAGGGAAACATTACACTTCATTTTAGCTGCAAATAGTATTAAATACCTTGGAGTAACTATAACCAAAGAAATAACAGACCTATTTGACAAAAATTTTAAATCATTGAAGAAAGAAATTGAAGAGGATATCAGAAAATGGAAAGCTCTCCCATGTTCCTGGATTGGTAGGATCAACATAGTAAAAATGGCAATTCTACCAAAGGCAATCTACAGATTTAATGCACTGCCTATCAAAATCCCAACACAATATTTTTTGGACCTTAAAAGAACAATACACAATTTCATTTGGAATAACAGGAAAGCCAGGATTGCCAAAATAATTTTACTCAACAAAAGAACCTCAGGAGGTATCGCCATCCCTGACTTCAAGCTATACTATAGAGCTACAGTAATAAAACCAGCCTGGTACTGGCATAAAAACAGACTTGTGGACCAGTGGAATAGAATTAAGGATCCAGACATTAACCCAAAAACCTATGAACACCTGATTTTTGACAAAGAGGCCCAAAACATTCAATGGAAAAAAAGATAGTATATTTAACAAATGGTGTTGGCATAACTGGAAGGAAGTGTGTAGAAAAATGCAAATAGATCCGAGCCTGTCACCCTGCACAAAACTCAAATCCAAGTGGATCAAAGACCTCAACT
>PVIH01027707.1:0-16482 GCA_004025045.1 Sigmodon hispidus | reverse complement strand
TATCTCTCTGAGTTTGTGAGACTTCGCTCAGGAGGATATTCTCCAAATCCATCCATTTGCCTGTGAATTTTAGGATATCATTTTTTCTTATTGCTGCGTAGTATTCCATTGTGTAGATGTACCACAGTTTGTTAATCCATTCTTCAGTTGAGGGACATCTAGGTTGTTTCCAGGTTCTTGCTATTACAAATAATGCTGCATAGCATTTTTCTAAACTACTTATGGCTTTAAAGCAATCATCTAGTCAATTAAGGACTAGCAATCAAGTCCTCTAGAAAGAAAATAAAGATTGCATCACATTAAATATTTCTCATTTACTCTTCATTGTTTATTTAGGAACAACTTAGTAACTTCTAGAATAAGTTACTTAGGGTAACCAATAAGTTAGAAGGGCTTCTGAAACATGGTAGCTTTTTCCCAGCTGCTGATACTAAGAATAAGGGCTCAGTCAAAACATCTGCCATTCAGGCTCAACATTCTGAGCATCTGCAGTGGTTTAATACAGTACCAACAGGTAACAAGAGTCAGAAACACTGCCAGTGTGGCCTCTCCCCCAGCTCACCTGCCTCCTAACTGCAAGGCTGCCTCTTCTGTCTCAAATGAGAAAGACAGGCACTAGCGGTCCCAGAATGTCTCACAGTTAAGGTCTGTACATGTGACCCAAATTCGGCCAATTTGACATAGGTTGGGGTAGGTTTGACAGAGGTTGAGATGGATTTAACAGGGGTTGGGGTGACTTTGACAGAGGTTGGGGTGAGTTTGACAGAGAGTTGGGTGGGGATAGTATTTTGCTATTAAGCCAAACAGATTAAGAAGAGATGAGGAGATGATAGCTTCCATTTTCTGCTCTGGATAGAGCTTGTCTACTGCTGAGTCAACATGACAACATCCACCAGGAAGGAAGCCATGATAGCACCTGAAGACTGAAGTGTCTGAGTCCTTGGTGTCACTAAGCCAAGTTTAACTGAGGCAGGAAGGACATACACACAACCCGCCCTGGACTTCCGCAGGAATGGAAATCAAGTGACGTCTTGTAAAGTTACTCTAGTCAGGACATTGTCCACTTGCAGGTAAAAGGTCTGCTTCAAACTGAAAATTGGGGTTCAGTCTGTGGAACAGGTCACCTGCTGATCCTTCTGGGTGTGTAATGGCATGGGGTGATACTGAGGAAGGCCTTTCAAAGATGGAATGTAGCTCGGGTGGTAGCATTCTTGTGGGACATGCACTAGGCCCGGAACTCAATTCCCAACACTACACAAACCAACTGTGGTGGCATACACTTGGAATCCATGTCTCCAAACAAAGCAACAACAAAGAAGATCTTTCCTGAACTGACTCACCTTTGGAATCCTAGTCCTCCTTGGGAAATGGATGGGAGATGGGGTTGGGGCTGGGGAAAGACTGGGAGAAGGGGAAGGAGAGCAATGGTAGATCTGAGAAAAAACTTTTTAAATTTAAAAAAATAATGAAAAAGGAAAGTCTTTCATTGGGCAGAAAAGAATGAAAGTTCATCTCTGCACAGGATCCCATATCAAAAAGATGAAGGATAGGAAAGATAGGCAGATGATGGCCTGAGTCCGCATGTAGGTGGCAAAGCTGAGCATGAAGTATGGAGGGCTCAGGCTGGGTCAAAAGCCCAGCTCCCTCACAAAGCACGACAAGATGGTATCTGCATCATGGTCTGCATGCCACTAGTGTATAATGTCCACTATAAGGGGCATCACAACCCAGATATGTTAGATTTTATAGGAATTAGAATTCTTGAAAAGAGGTAAGTTTACATGTGTAGCCAGATTGGAAGGCAGCTATGCTCATCTCTCTCTAACAGAATGGTGCCTGGCAGAGAAGGAATCGGAAGTTAGAAGGACTTAGGGGACCTGGCAGAGCAGTCTGTATGGTGTCAAAAGGGAACCCACTGGTCTCAGTGCCACCTGCATATGGAGATCGTAATAGAAACCAGACATAGGGTCAGATGGGAATAGATGGGGCAGGACTGCACAAGCCAGGGGTGGACAAGGGCAAGGGGTCTGAGCCTTCTTCACCCAGTTAGCTTTGTTTGTACACATAGATGGGTAAGTCAGGGCAGTACGTAGGCAAATGCCATGTCTTCACATGTGATTGTATCTGCTTTCTTGCTGTGAAGCATTTTGCCCCTATATTGAGCCCCTTAATCTTTCCATCTACCACTCTGGTGATATTTGTTTCTATTGTCAGATTTCTTCCCACCTATAAGGACTAACTATATCTACTCACTGCTAACAGCATCTTTTCTTGTAATTATTTTTAATCTCCTATAGGCTAGATGATAAAATAACCAAACTTCATCTACCTGCTTAAAGATGTTCTCAATGCATCCTCCCATCTAGACACTTTGAGCATGTATTCTAAGTAGTCACTGCTTGAGTACTGGGATCACAAAGGATAAAAGGAGATGGGGCATATCTCTAATTAACTTTGTATTTGAGTGGTATATGGAGATTGACAGGTAGAACTATCAAAGACAAATAAGGTGATCCCGGAACCATAGTGATGATGCAGAGAATAAGGAGTAGCAGTGTGATGAGAGAAGCCAGATGTGGTAATGCACAGCTGTAATCCCAGCACTTGGGAATCAGAGGCAAAGGCACCACTGTTAGTTTGAGACTAGAATGGGCTGTCTAGAGAAAAACTTTAAACAAACTAAAAGATGGGCAATTGTCTTAACCAAAACACATTGTACATAGGTATACAATTCTCAAATAAGAGGAGGAGAAAGAGAAGGAGGGGAAAAGAGGTGGGGAGAAGGGAGGGGAGAGAGGGGGAAATTGAAGGTGGATCAAAAGTTTTCAATTGGGAATGGAGAAGGAACATTTTATTGCAATGAGCCCTGGTAAAAGACGGGGACTGCTTTGCCAAGATTGGAGTTTCCTAGGCAAGCCCCATAGGAAACACCAAAAATGGAGACAGGAGCGGAAACTGGGGCATCTGAAGATGAAAATATGTCTGCCATAGCTTCCGAGAAGCCACAGAAAATGCTTCACACAGCTGTTGGAGGGTCCTTGTAATGTTTCTGCACCGGGATTCAGTCCCGTGAATAAAGCACCATGATTTATATTCCACTCATTTCTCTAGGTGGGAAGTGGAGGGGGGACCCTGGGGAGGGCTGCAGTCACCCAGGAGTGAGAAACATAAAGGTTGAGACCAGGGTGGTTCATACTGAGATGACAGCAATTGAGGAGTCTAGAGACGTGTAGGGAGCCAAGGTTTGCACTGGGTAGGAATGTGTCCCCTAGAAACTGTGAACAGAACTCTAGCAAGTGAACACAATGGCAAGATGTTGTAGGTCCAGAAGCTGATTATCCTATTTTGGGCTAGTTTTAGCTCCCCACCTCCCATGTACACACACACACACACACACACACACACACACACACACACACACACACCCCTCTTATCCACCTCTATCAGAACTAACATCCTGTGATAAATAGGTAAAAATCTTTTGGAATCTCTTAACTTAGCAGGCTCCCAGTTTTCACCAACCAAAAGCTCAGACCATGTCAGATAGCATCTTAGAGCTATAGCAAAGCTTCCCCTGTCTTGCTGTAACTGGCTCTCTAATGTGCACAGAAATGTATTTTAAGCCTACCTTGATTTATGATGCTCTTTCTCAGTAAATCTATAAAACTTCATGAAACTGCTTCCATGTTGAAACATAAAATTTGGAGTAACCTAAACCCACGTTCCTGGGCCATGGTCACAAAATATGACTCTAGAAATAAACTCTTATTTTCTTTAAGATGAGAGCTGTAAATTTTGTGTTCTATATTCAACCTATCCTCAAAATACCTGAAATATTTTTACCTTAGAAATCAGATATTTACACATGTGACCAAGTAAGGTTGAGGCTGTAATAGATTTTTAGATGGTTCCTAAATCTAATGAACAGAGTCCTCATAATGAGAGAGAATAATGCAAAGACTGGAGCACTGCTGCTGACGTCAAGAAATGATGGCCAGCAACTGACAGACACTGGGAAAGAAGAATTTTCCCTTCGGGTCTCAGACAGTCATGGCACTGCTAAGCCCTTGATTTAGACCCCAACTCTACAACTGCATGAGCATAAATTTCTACTGCTTTAGTCCACCCCATTTGTATTCATTTGCTTCAGCATCACAAGGAGGTAAGAGCATGGGATGTCAGAACAGCATGGAGATTTATAGAACGGGAGCGAAGCCGGGTATACATTTTAGTGATGGAATGAGTGTGTCTGTGCAGGAGATCACAAATCACTCACTCATCTGAGATGCCCATCCACTTCTCTGTTGTAGCACCAATGAGAAGAATGATAATCTTTAATATTGGGGCTATTGATTGTGTGCCCAAGTCAACTGCACATAACATGCCCTCCATCACCTCTTCTCATTGCCACCAACCACACTAACCTGACATTCCTGGCACTGGAAATAGCGTCAATAAATCCATCCAGGACTGTGACTTGCAGAACCTCATCTGACCTTTGGGCAAATCTCCTTGGGCAAAGTGTGGGTCAGCTGTCGGTGTGAACTTTACAGAGAGTGAATAAAACCCAATCCCTTAGGAGCTTTGCAGTGTTGGACTTTCAGAAGGAAGGGACACTTTGACAGTCCCAGCTTCTCCTGACTGTGGACTCTGGGAGTCATGCATGTGGCTCTCAGCTCAGCCAGGGGCCAGCTCCTTCAGGACAGGGATTTTGTCCAGCTTAAATTTGTTTTAAACCAAGTATATTCAAGATACCCAGCTAAGCTTGGAATATCTTTATAAATATTTGCTTAGTTGAGTTGATTAGATGATATTCTCTGGTGGAAATAAAATAAGGCAAACCATATAGAAGAAGGAACAAAATAAGGAAAGGGGAAGAGAGAGAGATAGGGGAAGAGAGAGAGAGGGAGGAGGGAGGGAGGATGGAAGAAGGAAGAAAAGGAGGGAGGGGGAGGAGGGAGCAAGACAGGGAGGAAGAGAAAGAAAGAAGGATGAATATGTTAAAAATAAGAACCAAACAATACTAGAAAGGGCTTCTGGGAAAGACTTCCTATGCCCAAGGAAGGCTGAGGCTAACCTCGGTAACTGGCAAGTCCCCACACAATACACACTGGGCTAGCCTTGAGCTCTCAAAGTCCCATTGAACTTCAGTCTACACTGTGCCTCTGGGGGAGTAAAAACACACAGGAAAGGTACACAAGAATACAGACCTCAGAGACACACATTTAGACCAAATCAGTGGCCAGACAGCCATGTGCTCACTGTGACAGTACCCTTTGCTTCACAGCCTTCCAGCGCTCAGCCCACACTGACTATGTATGCTTATGTCGCTGTGTGCTCATCTTTGGCTGCTGTACTTCAGTCACAGGCTCACACTTCATAACCGTGTGCTCATCACAGTGCATCCAGCACAGCGGCAGGTACACACAGAGAGGCAAGATGAAGCTATTTTGTTTAATCTCCTTAACAAACTCTTTGGTTTCTTTACAAGTGAAACTGAATTTATAGCTGTATTTCCTAGAGCTAATAAGAGGATAAATGAGATAAAGTGTTTCAAATGGCTCACTTACAAGGGGTCTTCAGTGGATGATGCTACCAGTTTATGATTACTATCATTATCAGTGATATTATTGAAAACACTATCCCTCAAATGATAAAATAAATGTTAGAACACCACTTATAAGACAAACTACTGTACAGAGACATTTGGAAAAATTTGTTAGCATGGTGGCAAGCCAGTCAAATTTAAAATTATTATGATAAGTGGCACTTCCCTTTGGGTGGGGGAAGGATGGAAGGCTATCAAAAGTGATAAATAAGATAACATTCTCTCCTAGATACCCCACTTCCTTTCACGATGTGGCTTAGCTGGTAAGGTGCTGGCAGAACATGGACAAAGTTGAGGGTTGAAGTTTGAGCATTAGTACTGCATAGACATGGGGTGCAGTGGTATATGCCTGCAGTGTACTCCAAAGATAGAACTGGGCTTAGGTCTAAGATCACCCAGTCTCAAAAATAAAACAACAAACAAGTGCACAGTAAGAAAGCAATGGTTATATTTCATGGAAATCGAGCTGGCCTCTCCCTACAAGCCTCAAGGGTTCTTAAAACTGGGAAATCCTCAATAAGACAAAACAACAGACAAACAGAATGGGAAAAGATTTTTACCAACCCTACAAGTGACAGAGGACTGATCTCTAAAATATTTAGAGAACTCAAGAAACTAGAGCCCAAAACCTTGAATAACCCTATCAAAAATGGGGCTCAGAAAACTAAAAAGGGAATTCTCAGCAGAATTACAAATGGCTGAAAGACACTTGAAAAAGTGCTCAACATCTTTAGCCATCAGAGACATGCAAATCAAAACAACTTTGACATACCACCTGACACCTGTCAGATTGGCTAAGATAAAAGACACAGATGACAGCCTATGCTGGAGAGGTTGCAGAGCAAGGGGAACACTCCTCTATTGTTGGTGGGAGTGTAAGGTGGTTCAGCCACTCTGGAATGCAGTATGAAGATTTCTCAGAAAACTGGGAATCAATCTCCCCAAGGACCCAGTAATACCATTATTGGGCATATACCCTAAAGATGCACATTCACACCCCAACTATGCTCAACTATGTTCATGGCAGCATTATTCATAATAGCAAGAACCTAGAAACAATCCAGATTCCCCTCAACTGAGGAATGGATTAACAAGCTATAGTACATCTACACAATGGAGTACTACTCAGCAGTAAGAAAAAAAAATGATATCCTAAAATTTGCAGGCAAATAGATTGATTTGGAGAATATCCTTCCGAGCAAGGTTTCATAAACTCAGAAAGATAAACAGGGGATGTACTTACTCACTGGTGGACTTTAAACAAAAAAAAGCTTAACATGTCCAAGCTGCAAACCACAACCACTGAATAGCTTGGGATCTGAAACACCTTGGACTGGCACCTTGGAGCCCATTCCCTCCAGAGAAACACCTGACTCAGTTCTGATGTTGGGGTGAGGAAAGCAGCTCTGTCTGGAGTGGATGTTGAACTAAGACACCTTGGGACTTTGAGACCTCCTGCCCTTGCTGGGGAGGAGATGAATTGATGGAGAGAAGAGTGAGTGACTGGGAAGGGTGAGAAGGGGAAGGGTGCCTGAACAAGGGGATACATGGATAAAAAAAAAAAATAAAACTTTTTTTTCACAATAAAAAAAAATCAAAGCAAACAAACAAAAACACTGGAAAATCCATGAAAGTACCAAAGTCTTTTAATCCCTGGAGAGGGGCTCAGGGACTAAGGTGACTTGCCACCATCTGTAACTCTAGTTCCAGGGAACCCCATTACCTCTTTGGGCCTCTGGCAAGCACATGGTGCAGACATGCATATAGGCAAAACATTCATAGATGTAAAACTAAAAAAAAAATTCAAAACATTTTTCTCAACCATAGATTTTGCCTCAGCTTTATATTCCTACTACTTGTCATAAACATTTTTTTTATCCCCCTTGTCAGAATGTAGCTTAGAACTCCTCTACATCGCAGTTAGCTCAAGAGACAATTGCTCAACTCACAGTGAACATTGATTGCTACAACAACCTACATCTAGACCTCGGTTATAATTTATCCTCCCCAATTGCAAAGTTATTTCTTGCCAGACCATTTGAACAGTTTGACTTGAAAGCCTTTTATCTATCACATGGCTGGGTGGACTTTCATCTGCTGATTTTCTCCCAGTAAGTGTAGGTGTAGATACTGAGGATGGGGGAGTAAGATGATAAGTGATTTCTTCGTTGTATATTCTTCCATTGTGTCTGTTGATCCTGGACCCATCAGACATGACTGCATGACCTATGCAGGTAAAAATTGTGTTGCCTCACTCATCAGTTCACGTGTCAACAAATACTCTGAAAATGGGTTAGAGGGTAAATACTTCAGGCTTCGTGAGGCACAGTCTTTATTAGAACTATTCAACATGGCTGCGATCATGTAAAAACATAGGGAAAAAAACATTTAAAAATATGTAATTGAATGAGCATGATTATATATCTTCATAAAACTTTATTGACAATCACAAACTTACTGAAATTAGTGCCAGGGGCATAATGTATCAGCTTCTGATAAATTGATAAATTGAAGTTTTTCTTTGTCCCAAATGTAGAGAGCTAGAAGACCAATAGATTTGTTGCCCTGGACTCATTCTGCAGAAAACAGCTAGCTCACTATGGCTAAATACAGTATAATTATCCCTAATTTTGCCCCACAGTGTATGGACTTTGCCGCTTTGTTGGTTGTTTGGTTGTTTCTTCCTAGTAACCAATGCATGGGAGCACAGAGTAAAGGACCTTTTCAAATGCCACTTAAAGAGAAGCTGACACAAACCCAGAGAAGGGACACAGGTCTCCAAGGGCTCTACATGCTTACAGGCTTGGATGGATTCTTGAGCATTTAGAAGTGCCTGGTGCTTACATAGCCCAGGGCCTAGTTAAGAAACTCCAGCTTAGGGCATGGAAAGCAGTCTCAAAATTGGAAGCATGAACTGTAGGCCAGCTACATCCAGACTTTTTGGAAGTGCAGGGAAAAGAGCAAGCCTAACATAGAGCCCCAAGAAGATGCATAAAGTAATATGGACCCAGGGTACCATTTCCTCATTTGGGTCCCTGCGGATCACAGCTGGCCTTTTGTGGTATCTGTCCAATTTTTCTTCAACAAACCTCACGCTGTTTCCGGCTCATGTTAGCTTAGCTATGCTTTTTTCCTGTGACCAGATGATTCCTAAACAAATCAACAGCAGAATTGGGTTTAATGACATTTCAATTCTGTGTAGCTTATGCTGAGAGATCACATGAGCCAAAGGAATCTTGCAATATAATTTTATCTTCATACAGCCAAGTGATAGAAATATTATCTTTCATAAGACAGAGCTCAAATATGTGGAAAAAGAAGAGCGTCAGCTCTTATAGATAGCCTACAGTTATTCATGTATATGCTCCCACACGAACAAAAGTGAGCTGGAGAAGGTTCAGCATTAAGATTGGGGTTAAAGAAGCTGGAGAGATGGCTCAGTGATTCAGAGCACTGGCTGCTCTTCCAGAGAGCCCAGTTGGATTTCCAGTAACCACTTGGAGGTTTACAGCAATCTATATCTCTAGTTCCAGGAAATATGACACTCTCTTCTGATTTCTGTGGCCATAAGGCACACACATCATTCACACATATACTTGTGGGCAAAACACTCTGACCATAAAATAAAATGAAAATAAATCAATAAATGAAAGATTGCGGTTCTGTTGTATTATATTTCTGGCCTGGACTTTCAAGCCTATCCCTGAGGTTCTGGCCCATAGACTTGCAGACCCACAGTCCCACAGTGACACACAGGCACTTATATTAATTTTATGCTGATCAGCCTAGGGCCCTGGCATATTACTAGCTAGCTCTTGCTTTTTAAAATAACTCATTATTCTTATCCTGTTTAGTCACGTGACTTGGTATATTTTCTTAGAGTAACATTTCAGCTTCTTTTCTCTTCTTCTGCTGATGACTCATCTGACTCTCTCTGGCATCTCTTCTCTGTTCTTCCTGTTCGAAGAGTTTTCTTAGTCTGGTAGCCCTGCCCACACTTCCTATCTGCCTTGGCCAATCAGCATTTTTATTAAACAAGTAGGTGAGACAATTATTTACAATGCAACAACATAATCTCACCACATTTCCCCTTTTTCTTTTTAAAACAAGAAAACCCCCAAATCTAATATCCTTTTTTTCCTCTTTATCTATAACAACTTATAACAAACATTGTAGACAAACACAAACATCCATAATCAATTTTTTGGGAATGTGAGCCTAGTTCTCTAGGCTACTTCCTGATGAACGGAGTGCTAGAAATCCCATGGGAACCCAAAGGAAGCTTTAGGATTATGGACTTTAGTGGAGTAGTCTCTAAGGCTATGTAATTTCAGCCAGTCTCCTTAAACTAGTTTTGGATGTAGAGCTCAGAGTAAACTACAACAGAGGTGCTCTGAAATGCTTAATCATTTGGGCCATACTTTTCTTTTGGCAACTTTTCAAGGGGCCTTCCTCGATCAAACTTTATTTTCTTTAACTGGGAATAAATCCAAAGCCTTTCATTTTCTGTAAAAGTAAAAAGAAAGCCTCTTTTCCAAAGTAGCATATATTTTGATTTCAATTTTAAAGTCAACTCATTTATAAAATATATAGGTTGGATTAATCCAGGAGCATTTATAATCAAATGTCTTTTAGCAGGTTTAACTACTTCATTTATACCCAAAAAGCTTAAAGGCAAGACAATAACATACAGTATCTAGACACTCTTTGCATTTTCCATTTCTATGTGGCTTATTATTACTTCTTTTTACTCTATTTCTTTTTTAAAGAACTTTATCCTTTTTCCTTTTTATTTTCTCTCTCAAGCCTACATATATTTTTAAACACACTTTAAACCATTTAGAGGGATTTTTTTTTGTTTGTTTGTTTAATCTGTCTTTACTGTATATCTCTTATTTCTTATCTTTTTCTGTTTCTGACCACACCTTTGCTTGATTAGGGTGGCTGACTCCACCCAGCTCCCTCCATTTCTTTCTGTTTCTGACCACACCTTTAATCTGCCAAGGTGTGGCTAAGGATTAAAGGCTTCACTAGAGTGGCTGGCTGGCTCCACTCAGCTACTAGTCTAGCTGAAGTTTAGCTTTTTAGCAGAGGTACTAGTAAGGCCCACAATTACCACTCTGGGGAATTTTAGGGTATATATAATTACCAAGTAAAGTGCTGCCATCTGCTGCTCATAAACTTTATTTAAGTATTTGGCAGCAGGGCCTCTTAAAATACTCACAAGTATTTTGCCTCTTATGAGGCTGAATCAGGAAGCCTCACTTTAAAAAGCTACACCTCTGCTTGTCTCCAGCAAACAGAGCTGACCCAAAAAAACACTGCAGCTACTAAGAATCAGTCTTTGATTCTGTTTCCTCTTTTGTCTTTATAAACAGAAACCTTATATCTACCATATACAGCTCCTTGCTTACATTGATACTCAGGAACCAGCCTTGTTACAGCTTAAATTGTATGCAGCAAGCATACCATTTTGTAATTTAATTCCATATACCACTCAATTTCTTTACCATGGCCCACTTGAGAGACACAACTCAGAAGCTACTTTTGGCTCCATTTTTGTGTTCTGGATGGTTTTTAAACTTTCTATGGTTTTATGTGGGAATATTTTACCCATGTTGTGGCACCATTTGTTGTATTATGTTTCTGGCCTGGACTTCTGGTCCTATCCCTGAGGTTCTGGCCCACAGACCTGCAGACCCAAAGTCCCACAGTTCCACAGAGACACATGGATGCTTACATTAATTTTAT
This sequence comes from Sigmodon hispidus, assembly GCA_004025045.1. Lineage (NCBI taxonomy): Eukaryota > Metazoa > Chordata > Mammalia > Rodentia > Cricetidae > Sigmodon > Sigmodon hispidus. Next base: position 5,123 of record PVIH01027707.1, on the reverse strand, counting down.
GCTGATTGACCTAGGGTCCAGGCATATTGCTAACTAGTTCTTGCTCTTAAACTAACATATTACTCTTATCCTGTTCAGCCATGTCGCTCAGTAGCAGCATTTCAGTTTCTTCCCTCTGCTTCTGCTGGTGACTCATCTGGCTCTCTGGCATCTCTGCTGACTTTGTGGCATCTCTGCTCTGTTCTTCCTGTTCTCAGACTTTTCTTAGTTTGGTAGCCCCACCCAAGCTTCTGGTTTGCCTTTAGCCAATCAGCATTTTTATTAAACCAGTAAGTAGGACAATTATTTATAATGCAACAACATAATCCTACTACATGATCCAAAGTCAAAAGAATGTGATTCATGGGAGAATAGTGAATTAATACAGTCAAGCTAAATAATGACTAAAGGTGTAGAGAGAAGTGAGATTGACAATCTATAACATAAGGCTTGGGAAAGTCTCTCAAGATTCTCAATTTTACTAGAAGCCACAGCTTTCTCAGGAATCTCCAATATTCTCTTTAGTTTCTGGAGCTCAACAATGTGGGGAGAAACAAAATATGTGTGAAACACTGGTTCTTAGTTATTGGGAGAACTGATGCCGGTGCTGGCTTTCTGGAGAGTAGGTCCCTTGGAAACCCATGCTATCATCTTATGTGGCCTCTCCATTCATGCTTGTCACATATGGGAATTGAACAGAAATTGACAAGCCCCTTTGAAGGAATTTTTCCTTGCCCAGAGATGGTTCTGATGTTCAGTTTTCTCAATGAAGACACAGAACTAAATCAGAAATCGAAAAATTAGGGCCCAAGGTTAAATCCAGCTGCTATCTGCTTTTGTTAATAAAGTTTATTGGACCACAGCCACTTATTAGGATATGGCCTAAAGCCACATTTGTACTTGGCCAAGATGAACAGTTACAAGACTCTGTATGTCTTGCAACTCCAAAAAAAAATTACTTCTTGGCTGGTTGAAAGAAAGATTGACCAACTCCCATGCTCAGTGCTTTTTTTTTTTTTACTCAGTTTTGATTTATTTCTTTTCTTTTTTTAAAATTTTGAATAAAGTCTCATTTTTTTTTTATCAAACTCCCTTCCCCCTCCTAACCCCCCTGGGTCACTCTCTTTTCTCTCCATGTCCTTATCTCCTCCCCCAAAAAGGGCAAGAGGTCCCATGGTGACTTAGTTCAGCATCCACTCCAGGAAAGTTTGATTTCATCATTCCAATATTAAGACTGGGTCAGGCATTCCTCTGGAGGGAATGGGCTCCAAGGTGCTGGTCCAAGGTACTTCAGATCCTAAGCTGTTTAGTGGTTGTGGTTTGCAGCTTGGGTGTGCTTTCTTTTTGTTTAAAGTCCACTAATGAGTGAGTACACCCCCTGTTTATCTTTCTGGTTTTGTGATACTTCACTCAGGAGGATTTTTCCAAATCCATCCATTTGCCTGCAAATTTTAGGATATTATTTTTTCTTACTGCTGAGTAGTACTCCATTGTGTAGATGTACCATAGTTTGTTAATCCACTCTTCGGTTGAAGGGCATCTAGTTTGTTTCCAGGTTTTTGCTATTATAAATAATGCTGCCATGAACATTGTTGAGCTAATGCCTTTGGGATGTGAATGTGCATTTTTAGGGTATATGCCTAATAGTGGTATTGCTGGATCCTGGGGAATATTGATTCCCAGTTTTTTGAGAAACTACCATATAGCATTCTAGAGTGGCTGAACAAGCTTACACTTCTACCAACAATGGAGGAGTGTCCCCTTGCTCTGCATCCTTTCCAGCATAGGTTGTCATCTATGTTTTTAATCTTAGCCATTCTGGCAGGTTTAAGGTAGTATCTCAAAGATGCTTTGATTTGCATTTCTCTGATGGATAAAAAGATGTTGAACACTTTTTCAAGTGTCTTTCAGCCATTTGTAATTATTCTGCTGAAAATTCCCTTTTTAGTTCTGAACTCCATATTTTAATGGGATTATTTAGTGCTTTGGGCTCTATTTTCTTGAGTTTCTCTATATATTTTAGAGATCAATTCTCTGTCACTTGTAGGGTTGGTGAAAATCTTTTCCAATTCTGTAGGCTATCATTTTGATTTATTGACTATGCCCTTGGCTTTACAGAAGTTTCTCAGTTTCAAGAGGCTCTACTTATTGATTGTTGCTCTTAGTGTCTGTGCTACTGGTGTTATGTTTAGAAAGTGGTCACTTGTGCCAATGCATTGCAGTTTTTCCCAGTTTCTCTTCTATCAAGTTCAGAGTGGCTGGGTTTATGTTGAGGTCTTTGATCTACTTGGACTGGAGTTTTGTGCAGTGTGACAGGCTTGGATCTATTTGCATTTTTCTATACACTACCAACCAGCTATGCCAACACCATTTGTTAAAGATACTATCTTTCTTCCATTGAATTTTTTGGGTCTCTTTGTCAAAGACCAGGTGTTCATAGGTTTTTGGGTTAATGCCCAGATCCTCAGTTCTATTTTATTGATCCCCAAGTCTGTTTTTATGCCAGTCCAGGCTGTTTTTATTACTGTAGCTCTATAGTATACCTTGAAGTTGAGGATAGTGATGCCTCCTGAGGTTCTTTTGTTGAGCAAAATTGTTTTGGCAATCTAGTTATTCCAAATGAATTTGAGTATTGTTCTTTCAAGGTCTGTAAAAAATTGTGTTGGGATTTTGACGGAAATTGCATTGAATCTGTAGATTGCTTTTGGTAGAATTGCCATTTTTACTATGTTGATCCTACCAATCCAGGAACATGGAAGATCTTTCCATTTTCTGATATCCTCTTCAATTTCTTTCTTGGTTATAGTTACTCCAAGGTATTTAATGCTATTTGCAGCTATTATAAAGGGTGATGTTTCCCTTATTTGTTTTTCAGCCCTTTTATCTTTAGTGTATAGAAGGGCTACTGATTTCTCTGAGTTAATCTTGTATCCTGCTACATTGCTGAAAGTGTTTATCAGCTGTAGAAGTTCCCTGGTAGAATTTTGTGGGTCACTTATGTATACAATCATATCATCTGCAAATAGAGATAGTTTTACTTCTTCTTTTCCAATTTGTATCCCCTTAATCTCTTTTCGTTCTCTTATTGCTTTAGCTAAAACTTTGAGAACTATATTGAATAGATAAGGGGAGAGAGGACATCCTTGTCTAGTTTCTGATTTTAGTGGAATTGCTTTGAGTTTTTCTCTATTAAGTTTGATGTTGGCTGTCGGCTTCTTGTAAATCGCCTTTATTATATTTAGATATTTTCCCTGTATTCTTGATCCCTCCAAGCTTTTATCATGAAGGAGTGTAGGTTTTTGTCAAAGGCTTTTTTAGCATCTAAGGATATAATCATGTAGTTTTTTTCCCTTCAGTTTGTTTATATGATGAATGACATTTACAGTTTTTCATATGTTTAATTGTCCCTGCATTCCTGGGATGAAGACTACTTGATTGTGGTGAATGATGTTTTTTATATGTTGTTGTATTTGGTTTGCCAGAATTATGTTGAGAATTTTTGCATCAATATTCATGAGGGAATTTGGTCTGCAATTCTCTTTCTTTGTTGCATCTTTGAGTGGTTTGGGTATTAGGGTTATTATGGCCTCATAAAAAGAGTTTGGCAATGTTCTCTCAATTTCTACTGTATGGAACAGTTTGAGGAGTATTGGTATTAGTTCTTTGAATGTCTGGAAGAATTCTGCACTTAAACCATCTGGAAATGGGCTTTTTTTTTTTTTTTTTTTTTTTTTAACCTGGGAGGCTTTAATGACAGCTTCAATTTCCTTTGGGATTATAGGTCTGTTTAGGTATTTAATCTGATCTTGATTTAATTTTGGTAAGTGGTACCTGTCAAGAAATCTGTCCATTTCTTCTAGGTTTTCCATTTTTGTGGAGTATAGATTTTCAAAGTATGATCTAATAATTCTCTGGTTTTCCTGGGGGTCTGTTGTTATGTCCCCCTTTTCATTTCTGATTTTGTTGATTTGGATACTCTCTCTCTCTGTTTTTTGGTTAGTTTGGATAAGGGTTTAGCTATCTTGTTGACTTTCTCAAAGAACCAACTCTTTGATTCATTCATTCTTTAAATTGTTCTTTTTGTTTCAATTGTATTGATTTTAGCTCTAAATTTATTTCCTGTCATCTAGGTGAGTTTGCTTCTAATTGTTTGAAGGCTTTCAGCTATGCTGTTAGTTCTCTAGTGTGGGATTTCTCTAGGTTTTTCAAATTGGCATCTAGTGCTATGAATTTTTCTCTTAAGTCTGCTTTCATTATGTCTCATACGTTTGAGTGTGTTGTGGATTTATTTTCATTAAATTCTAGGATATCCTTGATTTCTTTCTTAATTTCTTCCTTGATGCAGAGGTGGTTCGGTTGAGTGATGTTTAGTTTCCATGAGTTGGTAGGCTTTCTGTGATTTTTAAAGTTGTTGAACTCTAACTTTAGACCATGGTGGTCTGATATGATACAAAAGATTATTCTATTTTTGTATCTATTGATATTTGCTTTATGACCAATTATGTTTTCAATTTTAGAGAAAGTTCCATGTGATGCTGAGAAATATGTATATTCTTTTGTGTTTAGGTGGAAGCTCCTGTAAATATCTATTAAGTCCATTTACATCATAACCTCTATTAGAGCCCTATTTCTCTGTTGAGTTTCTGTCTGGTTGACCTATCCAAGGATGAAAGTGGGGTATTGAAGTCTCCCACTATTAGAGTGTGACATTCAATGTGGTGTTTGAGCTTTTGTAGTGTTTCTTTTATATATGTAGGTGCCCTTATATTAGGGGCATAAATATTTAGGATTGAGATCTCATCTTGATCATTTTTTCCTGAGAAGAATAAGTAATGTCCATCCTGGTCTCTTTTAATTGATTTTAGTTTGAAGCCTACTTTGTTAGATATTAGGATGGCAATACCAGCTTTTTCTTAGGGCCATTTGATTAGAAAATATTTTTCCGCTCTTCCTCAGGTCCAGGCTTCTTGATCCCACCCTATCGCCAAAATGTCGCTTTCTAACAAGCTGACTTTGGACAAGCTGGACGTGAAAGGGAAGCGGGTCGTGATGAGGGTGGACTTCAATGTTCCCATGAAGAACAACCAGATAACAAATAACCAAAGAATCAAGGCTGCTGTCCCAAGCATCAAATACTGCTTGGA
>PVIH01027706.1:0-16483 GCA_004025045.1 Sigmodon hispidus | reverse complement strand
GAGATAAGCAGGGGATGTACTCACTCACTAGTGGTCTCTAAACAAACAAACAAGAAAAAAAGCCAAACATGCCCAAGCGGCAAACCACAACCACGGAACAGCTTGGGATCAGAAACACCCTGGACTGACCCTTTGGATCCCACTCCACCTAGAGGAACACCTGACTCACTCTTGAGGGAGGGGGGAAAGAACTGGATTTAGCCAGAAGTGGAGACTGATCTAAGCATTACTGGGTCAGTGGGACCATAGGACTGTCTGCTCCCTGCCCAGGGAGGGGATGGGGAGTTGCAGAGGAAAAAAATGACCAGATGTGTTGGGAGGTGGAAGAGACCTTGAATAAGGATATACAGGGATGGAAAAAAAAATTCAGAGGGAAAGATGAACACAAAGAAAATATAGGTGTAGCAATCTTATTTGTATTTCTTCCCTTGATAAGCCATGCTTATCATTCTTATCCTTTGTATAGTTATTGTTAACTCTTCCACATTTTAAATTCTTTTTACTGTGTTTTTTTTTGATAAATACAAAATAAAGAAGGAAGAAAAAAAAAAAAAAAAAGAAATGTGAACTGTTTCCAGCCATGTGAGATTGCATATTCCTGTGATTTATCTCAGTGCAAATATAAACTCTTTCTGAGAAAGTCTGACAAAAGCTTGTGAGATATTTGTGTTTCATTTAAGTATTCAAGTGGAAAAACAATAGATGGTTCCCTATTTAAAATAAAAAAATAAATTTGTTGACTCTTACATACAAATAATTCAAACCAGCTGACCTTTAAAATGTCAGACTTCACATGTGGTCAAGCCTTAAACACAGCCTAAGCTGAGTTTAGAAAAATATAACTTAAATAACGAACTGGCAAAGCAAATAAAGGGAAATACTTGGATGACGATTCAGCTGAGTAACAACTAGTGACCCTCAACTGCCACTTGTTATGAACAGATGCCTCGAAAGATGTGAAGTTGGGAGAGTTTAGAAACAACCCAATTATGGTGAGTGTCTTTCCAAATTGACCAGGGGCTAGAAGAAAGGAGTGCTGACCCTGTCAAGAATGAAATCTGAGGCCTTGAGAAATTCGAGGGGAAAGACTGACAGATGCATGGCTCATTCCTGGCTTAAATTATAAGCTGTTCAGATTGGCCCTCTATAGGAATAAAAAATATAGACTTTTGCCCCCAACATGGCCTATCACATAATTACATAAAACAACATGACCCTCCAAGTGAAAAAACAATTAGCATTTCTAACCCTTTTCTGATTTTCCCATGGTTGCCACATTAATAACTTTTTAAAAAATTAGCTTCTTTCTTAAAAACTTTGTTACTTATTTTTTAATGAGGCTCAAAGCATATGCTTAGCTTGTTTTGCAGTTATTAGTATTATATGGATTTCTATAGCAGCATTCTTCGGATTTCTGGCCATTCCTTTGCCCTAAATTCTAGACGTTACTATTACAGAAACATTAGCAAACTAGTCTATCACATAAATCAAAGGCTGCTCTATCTATATTGCTAGAAAATTAAATGCATATATGTAATTTAAAATAGGGAAAATATGATAGCCCAAAGAAATCCATGTCTGATCTTCTTATTCATCATGTAATAAACACATCTGGTGGAGGGTAATACACATGCTTTATTCACCAAGAAATATTTATCTAGGCTCCTGAAATACTATGAAACTCTAAGTTTACCTATAAGTCTACTAACCAAAAGGTTTTCTATAATCTTTCTTTCTCTCCATCTACGTAAAGTCCATAATTGACTGTTAATCAGGTAAACTAATGACTGATTTTGTCTGAAGCCCAATACTATTTTTGCCCAATTGTCTAATCAGTAAGAAAGGAGATTCACACATAGCAAATAGAGTTTGTGCTTTAAGCCTTTATTCTTCTTATGTCTTGTATTCTCTCCCTAGAGACTAATAGTTCACACTGAGTCTTTGCTTCAGGGTAACTGAGAAGCCACAGAATATGCTTTCTATGAAACACCTTAAATAGAGAGTGCACTGTGATATCAAGCCAGCCATAGGTTCTGGACTGATCAGTGTCCTAAGAGTTTGTACCAAAGTAACTTCAAAGGTTCCTTGAAAATCTGGTGCTTTGTAATTAGAGAAGTTTTTCTGGATCAAATGGAAGCAAAGACTGGGTTGGATAAGAAGCAAAATAAAACTGAATGTAATCATTCAGAGTCCTACTCAGTGTAAGCTGATGCTAAAAATGCATACTGCCTTGGGTAGTACAGTGGACCCTTTCTCTTCACACAGCAGGCCTTGAGTCCAGGATAGAGTTGCTCACAAACAATAGCAAAAGTGTGCTCTGTTTATTGTAGTAAGTGTCCTGTAAGTCTACACTATTATGTGATAGATGTAGAAAGACACATGTTATCAAATAACACTCATATTTTTGAAATGAAAAAAGTTCACTATGCACAGAACTCAGGTGCTTGAGAAAGACACAAGGCAAAGAAAGAGGCAGGCAGGGGCCAAACTGTATTGGTCAAATTTTGAGGAAAGACATATTTCCTTTTAAAATATAAATTGAATCAAGAAAGTGTTTGGCCATGGAAGCAAACAGATGGGTACTTCAGAAGGAAACCTATATCATGTTAATATGATCTTTGATACAGTAAGCAGACATCCCAGTAATTTAAAATGTAATAGCAACAACTGTTAGGAATACAGAATCTTCACACCCAATTGTATTCACCCATTCTTTGTAATAATTCAATTATAACACGCAATTCAATATAACACTTAGTATATATGTATATAGGTAATAAGTGAAAAAGTTACAAAGACTAACAAGAACAAGTTAACTATTTCAAACAACTTAAAATGTGCATAGAAACTGTATACTAAAATATTATTCTCCATAGTGCCTTTTTGCTGCTCTGTTTTGCTTGTGATCTCACATGTGGGGATTAAATCAGTTACTACTATAATTCCTATTTTATAGGTAAGTCTCACTGAAGGTGATATGCCTAGTTAATAGTGGCAAAAAAAGCCTAAGTTTCACTATCTCTCCAGGGGTTTCAGAGCCTATATTCCATTATCTTCCAGGTTTATGTATCAGAGGAGCAAATTAAGTGTTCTCATAGAAATGTAGCATGGCTGGCTTAGAAAATATTTGAAATCTAATACGCTCTAAAAAATTGCTGTGTAACGTAACTGTTTTGTATATACAGTCATCTTCCTATTTATGCTTAGCAGTGAAATCACTCCTCACAGCCGAATAAAGAAGAGACAATGTATAAATGGACTTGACAGTTGTTCCTGCCTGTGGAATGCTAAAAAAAAATGATACTCATAATAATCCACATTAAATCCATAGAGCCTGTGGGTGTTAATTTTATTTTTTAAAAGGGGGTGCCATCCTTTTTAGAGATAATTGTATAAAGCATTTGAAATTAGATCATCCACAGTTATAAGAATTTAACACAGCTTCATTTTTATTAACCAGTACCATGTCCTATTACTGAAATTAACCACTTTAGTAACTTCAACTTTTGTCAAGTCTCCTTTGCAGAGCTATTCTGAGAAATATACAATAATAAAATACATGGCAACTTTAACATTCTTCCCAATGCATTGAACATCAGAAATGGCCTGAAAATCACAAGCCATAAAAAGCTGTAGTTTGTAATAATCCTATTATTGTTGATCCTTCTTTACTTAAATCTTTCTTCACAAATTTGGTTCCTTGCTAAAATTTAATTTTATTGCCAAGGTCAATAAAGTGTATTTTATTATAGTGTATTCTTGGTAATTTTATATTTGCAGAATGCTTAAAAACTTGAAGTCACCAGACATACAGCTTCCCAACTGAGGCAAAACTAGGGAATGGTCTTCTATATTGTCAAAATGTGAACAAGGATTTTTTTCTTGACCTAATTAGTTTCACATCTTCCATACTTCTGTTTTAATTGGTGATTTTGCTGTTTACATTGGATTGTAAGCATAGTTCCTAAGTGTTATCTGGCATTCTCAAGTTCCAAGAAGCTATGATGAGCCTTGGAAAAGACACAGCTGTTACCTGAGTTGCCTCCAGACTCCAGAGCAGTTGGCAGTGAGTGCACAGTAAAGAATTAGCAACATACATTCAGAAAAGAGGCATAATCTTTCTGAACTATCCCTGAATGTGCTAGAGTAACTTCTATAACACATCATGAAGCTAAAAAATGTTTGAAAAGTTGGCATATTTATGTAAAAATAAAAAATAAAAGTGTATCAAACAGCATTGTGCTAAGACTGAAAGCCAAAAAAATTATAGTTACATTATACATATGACTTAGGGCTGAAAAATTACTACACTCGTCTCACCAACACTTTATTTTAAGGAAAGGAATATGGTTGGTTATTTGATTAAATTTCATTCATTATTGTATATTAAATAATACTTTATTAAATAAAAATACATATAAAGCAAGTTAAGAATTAATCCATTGATAAGAATATGACCTGAAGTTGACAAAAATGTAACTCTTTTTCTCCCCAGAGTAATGCTGTGGTATTCACAACTTCACAGACAGCTACTACACCATAATAGTTCATGAGGAAAAAAATTTAAAATAGCAGGAAAAGAAGTCCCCTCTTACTGATGCTGTCTTTCTATTATCCAAAGGAACATTTAACCACCAACAGAAATGTCAAAAGTTTTCAAAATGTAATAAAGCCAAATAATTCTAATCTAGAGTAAAAAGAAATATTATAATTAGGATTTTTCAAATTCCAAGAAACCATAAAGAACACTTACTGAAAGACTAAAGCTTGAAAAATATCTTGCTAGCTGAGCTTAGGGTAAGCCATTCAAAAAAATTTCAGACATATTTTTATTCTATCATAAAAGCACTTACTATACATGTTAGAACCTTCAACATTACAATGTCAACTGTTTCTCTTAACTCAAAGTAAATATTAGATAAAAAATACTAAGCTATATTTCAAAAAAGGAAGCTTTACTCTTCTGCAATAAGTTCACATTCATTAACTATTCAAAATACCTTGTTAATCTTCCAGAAAATTCTGATTCCTTCACATCTCAAACCCCACACCCAACCACATTGCTCCATCCACTGCCTCTATAATTGAATATGTTTGTAATTACCCCACTTTTTTCTAAGACCATTTCCCTAAGGCCCTAGTTTGCTAGTGATGTGATAAAACACTGATGAAAACTGCCGTGGGGAAGAAAGAGTCTACTGGCTTTCACTTAACACTCCTCATGAAGGGAGGCCAAGGCAGGAACCTGGAGCCAGGAAGAACAGGGCAGTGAAGAGGTAGCGCTTATTGACCTCTGTCCCATATACCTCATAACCAACTGTCCAGAGATAGCAGTAAGCAGGACACTCGCGTAGTTATCATTAATCAAGGAAATGTTCCCACAGACTTGCCAACAAGCCAATTTGATAGCCGCATTTTCTCATTTGAAATTTTTTTCTGAAAGTAACACTACCATGTGTTAAGCTGTCAAAAAAATCCCCTATAGCCTCCTCTTTCAAATGACTATCCATATTCAAGCTATCTAAATTATTCAATCATTTAGAGACTGTCTAAAATATAAAAGCTCCAAGAATATAGCAACAAATTAACTCCCTTACATTCAAATGGGGAGTAATATAGAATTAATGAACAAACACATAAATAAAAATTTGGAGAAAAATAATCATGAGATCATGGGAATAAAAAGTGCTGAGGTCAGAGTTAGGATTGATATTTTATACACATGACTAAAACAATCCTTTTTAACATTTCGATAAAGAAGAAATTAGAACCTAATCACATAGGGATCTCAATGAAGAAATTTCAAGACCAAGAGGAGCTAATAAAAAACTCTTTATATAAACTCAAATTTTGTATTTTCTTCTTTTTTTCTACATTGTTTCAGCTCGGGGCAGATAGGTGATTAAAAAATGATAATGGGGTGAAAAACACACTCTCACAGAAAGAGGAACCACTAAGCCTCCCACCATCTCACATGTAGCTGTGAGAACTACTCTTATCCAGAAAAGAAAGAATATTATCAGGAAGAGAAATATTCCTGAATATTAGATGTTCAAGTAATTTCTTGCTAGGTATTATCTCTTCTCTGTGGATGGGTAAAGAAACATGATGTTAGGCTGGAGAGATGACTCAGAGGTTAAGAGTACTGGTTGTTCTTCCAGAAGTCTTGAGTTTTTTTTAAAAAAATCTGTATTTTCAAAGAGTACAATGAGGCCAGTGAGAAGAACACAAGAGCAGTAGGAGACAGGTGGGATGGGGGCAGTGCACGAGGAAGTAGGAGGCAATGGCCAGCCAGATAGCCTTGTTGCCCATTTTCAAAACAGATTTTAATCTGGGAGACATGAGAATCAACCCACTGGAAGGCTTTGAGCTGAAAAGTCACATTGTTTATATTAGCTTTAAAAAAATCTAAGTTTATATGTAGTGACATATTTTATATTTAGTAAAATCAGCCTGGAATATAAGAGAATAGAGCCATCTTGCCAGCCTTTGTTTTGATTTTTTGAGACAGAGTTTTCTGTGTAACAGTCCTGGCTATCCTGGAACTTGCTTTGTAGACAGAGCTGGCCTCAAACTCACAGAGGTCCTCCTGTCTCTGCCTCCCAAGTGCTGGGACTATTGGCATGCACTATCTCTGCCTGGCTTTTTTACTAATTTGAATATTATTTTATATTTAATTAAAATTGCACACAATGCATATAAGTAAAATAATGACTGCAAAACAGTCTGCTATGTATCACTGGAACTGCTAGAGCCATTATGGTTATTACTATATCTATATGGGCCCATTCTTCACACATCATCTTCTAGTTTTATATTTAAATGTCAAGATAACTTTAATTCATAGGTCTTTTAAGTTGTCACTGTATATTTTCTTCAAGTTAATTTTCAAAACTAAATCTGAGTCATCTTTCTTATTCATGAAAATACTAATATTATACCCACTTGTAAAGCTAAGACTAATTCTACTTATCAAAAATATCAGCAAAAATATATGTCATAGACTAGACTAGAAATATTTACTACATGTGCAGATGACAATAGTCATTATTGTTGGTTTACATGCCATTTAATTGAACTATGTAAGTACAATCGTCAATGTAGTAACACAGATGCTTGAGAAAAAAATATAACTGACCCTTAGTAAGGAACCTGCTCAACCTAGAAAAACAGAAATGTGTGCACACATGCAGGAATAGCTGACTTCCCAGAGGCACACCACCTGCTGCAGGTGTCAGTTATTATAGCTCTCGGGGCCAACAGAACATCATTTAACCCAAAGCAGTTAAAAGTGATTGAAAACTTCTGTCTAAAAAACAAGACAAAACAAAAAAACCAAAAAACAAAAACCCATTAGGTCACAAAAACTTTATTCAACACAAGAGTAAGTCAGTCATACAACAATCAACAAGACTGTAGACAATTTTAAATACCGTGGTTTGTTCAGATATTAGAATAGTACTCAGCAATAAAATGGGATGAATGCCTTATATTAATAACAATAGAGATAAGCCTTCATATCATTATTCTGAGTGAAAGAAGGCAGGTACATACTACACGACAGTATTTACACAAAGTTATAGAATAACTGTGCTCATTTCTTCCTTTTGTTTTCTGCTCCTAAGTAATGTTCATACTTTAAACAAATCCTTCCCACTCTAAACTCTGTGGAACACTTAAAAAGCCTTTGATTAGAACCCTTGTTATAGATTTTTGAAAGTCCAATAGGATTACATCCATTTGTTCTCCTTGATGTAGCTGCAAACCTATACTAATCAAGGCAATACAACACTACCACCATTTGTATTTTATACTTTGGCACATTTTCCACACACAATTTAAGAATTTACAAATAGCCCTCTTATCTTAAGGAATCCTAAGTGTTTTACAAACCTTCAAAAACAGATTTTAAAACTATCTAATATTTTATAGAGGGAACATTTCATGCACACTAAAGCACAGCCACATCTGGCCTGCAACATGGCAGCTGTTTAACAGCCATGACACCTCACAAAAGTTTAGGACAGGAAGTGAAGAATTCTGCAGCCAACTGAGGCGAAGATGAGGAAGGCTGCAGAAGCAGAAGGCAGCAATGGCTGGGGCTGGAGCACAGCCAGCATGATGTGGTTAACACATCTGTCGTAATGAAAAGCACAAGTGTCATTAGTGCTCAGAGCCTCATCTCACAGGAGGGGTGTTGCACAGCACAGTAACCTTTCCCTTCCAACGGGGGCAGTGGTTTACTTATAATGCAACAGGAAACATGCTCCCAGAAGCCCCATCTACCCAAAGTATTCTTGCTGAGAGCTCCATTGCAGGTACTACCATGTACACAAGCTTAACTGTGCTGACATTTGGCGGAATCTTTATACTAATGTTAGAGGTCAAGCCAGCACTGAGTTGAGTATATTTCATCACAGCTGAGTAGAACAGAGAAAATTATGACATGAGTCAAAGGGCTATAAACACCACGGACATCCAAATATTTTCCTCTAGGTATTATTTGAAAACTTTTGTTTTGCAAATTAACTAGAGTTTTGAATGATATTTCTCCATCAGTGTCTTAGACATCTACCTGATGAAGAAACTTCATCTAGTTTGCATTTAGCATAGAGGAAAATACTAAATATAGAAGAGATAAGAGAAGAACACAGATTCTTCATGCTATTTTGGCCAGTTCCATCTGCCTATAAAAGCTTTTTCTAGAAAGGGCATAAATATGCCTGTAAAATAATCATCACACGATGGCTTCAGCTCGTTAGAAATACAGATCATCCTTCATCCTGCTCTGACCTGTTCTGGGTGCTAGACCTCAAAAATCTTTTTTTTTTTTTCCCAAACAAAGCACTGAATAGGATTTCAGCCTTCTGAAAGTAATTCCCCCAACAATCTCCAGTTATATAAGGATGTGTGCCTTGCATTCCAATGCTTCTCTGTTGATAGTCATGCACTATTTAAGTCCAGGTATAGATAATCCAGTAGTTACATTTCCTTAGTATAGAAAGATGAACACCTATTGAAAAGATGCAGTCTGACATTTATTGAGGCTGTTGTGGCAGTTTAGAGTTACTAAAGCAACACCAACTTTGTAAAGTTACCATTATCAATGAAGTTTTGTTTCCTTTAGTTCTGTCCAACAGGCAAATCAAATCAGGGATCAAATTCTAATTAAGGTTGGAATTACAATTATCTATGATTGGATCCAAATACATATGGGGAAGAATGTTTTAGTATGATTGAGGACAGGAGAAATGTTGAAAAGTAATTACACTTAATGTCCATATCAGCAGGTGAAAAATATACTAATCACTGGCTACTTGACACACCTGAAGTGTTCTTCTCTATAGCACAGGCTTACGGAGAAAGAACGGGAGATCAGACAGGAGCAATCTACCACAATATACATTAATATGTGAAAGAAAAAATGAGTTGTTTAAGGAGTTTTAGCTTTGAAAGCTCAAATTCAACAAATATTTGTTTAAATTCCTAGGTACCAGGCGCTATGCCTTAAAGTTTAAAATAGTTTCATGTACTTGATTTGCTTTTTAAAGATAATTGTATCTATACTTTTAACTTTTATAGATGAGAAAACAGGGTTAGACAGGAGAAGTGATTCAGGGGATGGCCAGTAGAAGTCCTTTGAGTGCAAAGCTCTTATTTTCTTCCTGTAGACCAGTGGTTCTCAACCTTCCTGATGTTGTGATACAGCTAATTCTTTATGTTGTGGTGCTCACAAATCATAAAATTAATTCATCACTATTTCATAATTGTAATTTTCTGCAGTTATGAATCATAATGTAAATATCTGATCTGCAGGTAACCTAGAGATTGAGAGCTACTGCTGCAGACCATGCTACCTTTCATGTTGCCAGGCAATTCTGATGTAATTTTGTTGAAAGTTAAGACTTAAAAGATATACTCTAGAATGAAACAGGGAAAGTATTTTAGGTAATCAGGCTAGACTCTATTTATTTTCAAGCAGAAGGGCCAAAACAAAAGATTATTTCAGTAAGTAGTGAAGAATTCCACAAAAATGAAAAGGAATGGCACTGTAAGGACAGGCTTGGTTAAATCAGAGGAAGACTCTACCATTATTCTTAAAAAATCTCTCTCATGCCCTCCCTCCCTCCTCCCTTCCTCTCTCCCCCCTCCCCTTTTTTCTCTCCCTCACATTTAGGCCACGCTATTTCATAATTCTCCTGTCTCATTCTTTCAAATAGTGAACCTAGGTTAGTTTCACTGCCTTGTTCTATTAACAGAGAGGGACATCTACAGCTTTTTGTATGATATTAACAAACTTATTTTCAGGAAAATACCTGGCAGGAGATATGATGGATTGATTAGTGGAGTAATAACACACATATAGACTGGTACAGCCATGCAACACATCATAGTGAACAAGGATAGAATGGGAAGAAAGTGTCTTTTTAAAGTCTCTGGCTCTCAGCGGCCATTACTCATAAATATTTATAAAAAGACAGGGACAGGAGAGAAAAGTGAAAGAAAAAAATCTTGAAAACCTATTAACTTACTGACTTCGAAAGAAAAAAAACCTACATCAAATATTATTCCAATTTTAGATTCCAAACAACCCTGGTAATAGTACATACAATCAATAATATAAGAATTTAAGAAACAAATAAAATTTAAGAAAAATATAATAAGATTAAGGCACAACACAAGACACCTGTGAAGACATTCAGGAGAAAATTACCAGGAGTAATATCAGTCTGAAAATTCATATTTAACTTTCATCTATATAGAATCACAAACAAAATAGAGAACAATCACCAAAAAAGATTATTACACTGGTGAGACACAAGCCTAAGAATCAGAGGCAGATGTAAAATGAGATATGCACTCAGAGGTGCCAAAGTGTCTAATGCTGCACCAGGTTAGGTCAAGAAGTTCACCGCCTGAAAATACAACTGCATTTGACAGTTAGGGCGTCACAGTGACTTTCAATAGTACAAGGTCCTACAAGTAATGGGAAAAATGGGTATTTCTGATGGCTAAAGGGAGGACGATTTGAAAGTGTAACAGACTCTCCATTCAAAAGACTGCATGCAGTACAGGATGAAAGACCTAGGAGAGAGAATGCTAACTTTCACAGTCCATTTCTATAATTTGTATCTTTACAGTACAATTTTTTGTATAGCACTATTATGTTTTAATCTAAATGAGGCTGTACCACACTTTAAATCCTGTCCCTTGTTTCAGCGCATTTTATAGGATATTGGTCTCAACACACTAGAGAAAACATATGAGTACTAGCCTTGTTCACACCACTCCTATCTGTTATTACAAGACTGAACTGTAATTTGAACTAATAAAACTAATGTGGCTTCATTGGGATTTTAATACATTTATTACTTGAAATAAATCACCTCATTCTTCTAATCACTCTCTATTGACAATTTTACTAATTTGGTGAGGTTATGATGTTGGAGTGTGAAAAACATGTTGAAATCAGCTTTATGTCTAAATCCAGATGTTTAAACATGTTAAACCACTATAGAGTGTGATGATTTATATTCTCTCATGCAGGTCATAGCATATGGCTTGGAGAAAGAACACTTAGGAAAAGTGGGTTCATGTGCTCACATTTCACTGCTGGAACCATTGACTCTAATTTGACTAAATTTACCAATGAAGTAAGTTTGATGGACTTACACAAAACTCTAGTCAACATTTTTCACTTCGTATTAAATTCTGCACCTTACTGCTTCCATTGAGCAGGCTTACTGCTATCAACAAGTAATTTCTCAAGTGTACAGCCATTTACACAGTTTAGGTGATGATTATATGGACATTTTAAATCTGAGTCAGTAAAAGAAATAAAGACACAGTAGACCTGATGTGGGGTTTTCCCCTTTCAATTAGGAAAAACCGCTGAGAGGAAAGGTACTTTGCAACTAACTAATAAGTACATAGGCAAGGAAACTGTCAGTCATAGTCAAAAGAAACAAAGCTACCCCAAATCAAAAGTGAGTCAAATAGCCTTGCTGAGGACACAGTTGATAGTTATATTTTAGAAACAATATCAAGTTATAAATTTAAAAAAATGACATAAATTTAAAAATTCTGCAAGTTATATTCCTGCAAGTTCCAGCTACAATGCCTTATGGGGAAAGCTATAGAACAGCTCAGATCAAGAGTCATCAAACATTTTTGTAAACAATCCCACAGTAAATATTTTATGTCTTATAAGGCATATGGTCCCTGTGGCAATAATTAAAGTCTGCTACTGTAATACAGAAGCAACCATAAAGAATATGCTATAGAACAAACATGGCTGTGTTCCAGTAAACATTATTTATAAGCAAAGATGGCAAAAGTAATTATTCAACAATAAAGCCACATAAATGATGATGTGTATTGAGGGGACATGGAAACCATAAGAGCTATGCCTCATCAAACCTAAAACAATCTGAACAAAGTTGTACATAAAGTAATATTGATTATATTAAAATACCAATAAGTATGATAGTCCCTAGTGACATTGATAAGTAATCATAAACATGAAGGAAATAAATCTCTCATGTATAATAATATAAATAACTTACGTAACTAATTTATCCTCAAAGAAATGGATAAGAATTCTGCTTCCTAAGTGTGGCATATATAGCACTTACTTTTAAAAAGTACAATACAGGAAGGTATCTTAGTTATGTTTTATATTGCTGTAAAGAGACACCATAACCATGGCAACTATTATAAAAAAAAATTCCATCTGGGGCTAGCTTACAGTTCAGAGGTTGAGTCCATCATTGCCATGGATGGTGACATACAGGCAGACTGTGCAGGAAAAGGAGCTGAGAGTTCTCATTGGATTCCAGCAACAGGAAGTGAGCTATCTCACCGGGCATGGCTTGAGCAAATGAGACCTCAAAATCTACCTTCACATTTCCTCCAACAAGGCCACACCTCCTAATAGTGTCACTCTTGATAGGCCAAGCATTTAACCACATGAGTCTATGAGGGTCATACTTACTCAGACCATCACACAAGGGGACAAAGAGAAGTAAGTCTGCAAGTGAAGAAATTCAGAAAAGACTCCCAAAGTGATAGAGATGAATATCAACAGTGATAACAAAGTGACACCACAGAGTCTGCAATTTATAACTCCAGTTTAAACATGAGGTAAATGTCAAAAACAATACAAATATAGAGAAATTCTACAAAAATAACTATCCAATACTCAAAACTGTCAAGATCCTAAAAACAAGAAATTGATAAACTAATGGTTAAAAAGAGGCAGGACAGCTCAGTGATGTGTGTCATGCTAGACATTCTCCAGTGTAGTGGGATTATGCTGGTAATGTTGTAAATATTTGTCCTGCCTATGGGTTTAATAAAAGCTGATTGGCCAAAGGCAGACAACAAGTGTGGGTGGAGCTACCAGGCTAAGAAAACTCGGGAACATCTCAAAGCAGAGATAGATGCCAGACACAGATGCCACAGAGTTGCTGGATCTGCCAGGAGACACAGAGGAAATGCTCCGAGAAAAGGTACCGAGCCGAATGGCTGAACAAGATGGGCTGAGTTCAGATGAAGGAGTTAGCAAGTTATATGCCTGGGCCCTAAGTCAATCAGCAGAAAATTAATATAAGCGCCTGTGTATCTCTGTGTGACTGTGAGTGTTTCTGTCAGACTGTGAGACTTCCAGTCAAACCTCTGATCTAGACTGGAAAGTTCTGTCCAGAAACCTTTTACAACACTTCAGAAAATAGCAATTGTAAAAACTAAGAAATTAAGAATATTAATATGCTTCAGTTAATATTTCAGGTTGAAATTTTGCTCAAGGAAACAGTAAAATGTGTATATATTTATCATAACCTATGCTGAAATATATATACATATATATACATTGTGATTTTCTTAGTTGGGCTATTAATATGTAGTAAGAACAGTTAATATCAATTTTCTTGGTAATTTTTAAAATAAAGAAGATTGTTATTAACTATAGAAAACATTTATAAATGAGATCTCTTTAACTTACTCCTCCTGTTGAAATTCTGTATTCTCTAACCTATACCTTCTCATTACCTTTAGCCTCTGCTTACTACCATCTATACTTTTAAGAATTCAATGTTTCCAAGGCTATAGATAAAATCTTTGGAAGGGGCTGTACGTTTTTGTTTTGTTTAGGTTTTGTGTGTTTTGTTCTGTTAGTTGTTAGGCTGATCATTATTCTTTTCATTTCATTTAACATCCTGGGACTAAAATGACAAAATATTAGTTTTTCCAAGTCTGAATAGGATTCTGTTGTGTCAATATTTTCTTTATCCATCATAAATATTTAATTAATTCTATATCTTGGTTTTTGTGAGTAGCCTCCAATAAACACATGAGTGAAATATCTCTCTGACTCACTGATTTCACTTTCTTTCAATGATACCCAACATTGGATCTGCTAGATTATATTGTTCTTAGTTTTTGTTTGTATGTTTATTTGGTTGTAGTACTTTGTTTTGTTTTAAGGGGGATACCATGTCATTTTCTTTAATGAACATACTACACTGACTTACATGCTCATCATATATTATGTTGAGTTTCTTTCTCTGTACATCTTTTTAAAAATAATGCCTTATAACATGTACAAGGTAATATTTAATTGCAATTTTCGGTGGTATTTAGTGATGGTAAGCTCTTTTAAAATGTATCTGTCATTAGCTATAGTAACTATGTATAAATTAGATCTTGTCACTTAGATCTCCTAGCTAACATTCTGTGTACTTTAACCTGCTGTTTCATAACACTATCAGCCCTGGTAACTGCCATTTTACTCAAAACTTCATGAGTTCAACTATTTTAGATTCCACAATACATTATATGAGATCATGTGACTGTTAGGTATCTTCTTTCAAAATGTTCATTTGCTTATTTTACTTTTTCTCACTTTCAATCTTTATTTAGTCCAGTTTGAGATACTGTATGTGTGCACATACACATGCACATAAAAGGTATATTTTTATTTTTTTCCTGTGTTCTGAATATTTCTGGCCAAAACTAATTCATAAATATATAATGAATCTAGCATCTATGTTCTTTAACATTGTTTCACATGCCTGTTTCTATTCTAGCATCATGTTTTTATTACTATGGTTTTATAGTATTTTAATTCAAGTAGTGTTATGCCTATAGCTTTCTTCTTTTAACTCACAATTGTTTGGGCTATTTATTTAGATCCGTTTGTAGCTCCATGTAAATTTGAAGGTTTTTTTTTTTTGGTTTCTGTGAAAAATGCTATTGGAATTTTAACAGAAAGTATATGAAATCTGTGCATAATTTGGGGTAATATGGACATTAAAAGAATATTAATTCTTTCAAACATAAGCATATTACATCTTTCCACTATTTCATTCTCTTTCAGTTTCGTCAACCTGATTGTTTAAGTGTATTCCTAAATATTTCTTTATAATCTATTTGAATGAGAATATCTTCCTGATTTCTGTTTTATATTTTTTTCTTTGTTTTTGGCAGGGTCTTATGTTGTAGCTTAAGCTATGCTAGATTGCTAGTGATCTAGACTGAAATTATTTTTGTTATTGTTTTAACATATCCCACAACAAATTTTTGTATTAGTTCAAAAAGCTTTTCAATTCTGTTGTTACAGTTTTCTGTATATAAGATCATGCCATACACAAAAATGGAAGATTAAACTTCTGTTTTTAAAATTTGGATGATGTTTATATTCTTCTTTCCCTGTCTAATTTCTCTAGGTAAGGTTTACACTACTTTTTTATTGGTTTCTTTTCTTATTAGTATAACAAAGTATCAGACTAAAAATAATTTAAGGAAGAAGCATCCATGCCAGTTTGAAGTCTTGTAATATAGGTCCCAGCCCTGAAGAGAAGGCCAAATGGCAAGAGCGGAAGACCAGCTGGTCACATGATCTTCACAGTCCAGAAAATAGAATGAAAAGGAATTAGGACTAGATCATAAATCTCGAGGCTTGCCCCAAGAGTCCTCCAATGAGTACCTCCTAAAGGTTCCTCAATTTTCCAAATGAGCATCAGCAGCTGGAGGCCAAGTATTCAAAAGTCTGAGCCTATGGTGGGCATTTTAAATTAAATCACAGCATTTGACTTGGACCCCATAATTATTGTCTTAAAAAAACACATTTTCAAATATTCCTATATTATTTATTATACAAAACCCCTAGTCTCTGAATTTCAAGGCAACTCTTCACTGTGAACCCTTGTACAATCAAAATACAAGATACATACTTCTAACACCTAACAGCTCAGAGTAGAGATTTCCATTCCAAAGGAGAGGAATTTCCCACTAAAGTCAGGAACTAGACAAGGATGTCCTCTCTCCCCTTATCTATTCAATATAGTTCTCGAAGTTTTAGCTAAAGCAATAAGGGAACGAAAAGAGATTAAGGGCATACAAATTGGAAAAGAAGAAGTGAAGCTATCTCTATTTGCAGATGATATGATTGTATACATAAGTGACCCACAAAATTCTTCCAAAG
>PVIH01027705.1:0-16482 GCA_004025045.1 Sigmodon hispidus | reverse complement strand
TACTTGAGAAAGTGCTTACCACATTTAGTCATCAGAGAAATGCAAATCAAAACAACTTTGAGATATCACCTGACACCTGTAAGATTGGCTTAGATAAAAGTCACATATGACAGCCTATGCTGGAGATTTTGTGGAGCAAAGGAAACACTCCTGCATTGTTGGCGGGAGTGTAAGCTTCTTCAGCCACTCTGGAATGCAGTATGTCAGCTTCTCAGAAAAATGAGAAACAATCTCCCCAATGATCCAGCAATACCACTTCTGGGTGTATACCCTAAAAATGCACATTCACATTCAAAAGGCATTCGCTCAACTATGTTCATAGCAGCATTATTCATAATAGCAAGAACCTGAAAACAAGCTAGATGCCCATCAACTGAAGAATGGATTAACAAACTTGAACATTTACACAATGCCCCTAACCAATTCAAAATAGTTCTCAAAGTTTTCATGAACTCTTAAAAAAAAAAAAAAAAAGACAAAGCATGCCCAAGCTGCAAATCAACCACTGAAGAGCTCGGGATTTGAAACACCTTAGACTAACTCCTTGGATCCCACTCCTCATAGAGGAACACCTGACTTAGTCTTGGTGTTTGGGAGAGAAAACCACCAAATTTGCCAGGAGTGAAGGCTTAGCTATGCAATATTGGGACCTTGGGTGTGCCGTGCCAAATCCTGACCAGCAAGAAAAGACACAGCACCAGGATTCTTCTGTGGTAATTGACCAGGTCCTTTATTGATACAGATACTTCTTGCAGCAGTAGCCCCAGCTCCCAACCTGTGCAGCCAGTTTTAAGCTCAAGTCCTTCACTCAGCTAATGCCACGTGGGCCTTCACCATAGGGCCACACACACAGAAGCAAGCTAGTCAATTCAGCAGATAGTTAATTATTACTAGAAGCATTCACCATCAGGAGGGCGGGCTTCAGGAGCAAGCACCATCTTTGAGGTGCGGCAACTACCAATAGCTCCCCCTTTTTGTTTTAATAAGACACAGGTAGGGCAGTGGTCCATTCTCTGCTGTACAACTGGAACATAATCCTAAGAGTATCATTGAGGCATGCCCCTAGACATCCCAGGACCCGTCCATACCCTAGTTTTCACTGAGGTGGGAGGTTTAGGGCAATACCCACATGCAAATGGACGTGCTCCTCTCAAACTCCTAAAAACATGGCTAGGTAGTTTGACTGCACGACTTAGTGTTGCAACCTGCATCTCTGCTGTAGGGAACTAATCATTTAGTTCTCAAGGTGGCAAGCCACACTTGAGGAGACTGGCCAGCTTCTAAGGCTGAGAAAGCTTGAATCAACATCGCCGTGCTCCATCTTTGTGAAACCCTAAGACGGCAAATGCACCACAAGCATAGCAGGAGTGTTAGAACTATGAGTCCACTGGCTGCACCTATTCCCGCCCACTCTTTTAGATAATCCATGGTGGCAGCGAACCATGAAGTCAGCCCTTCAGCTAGTCCGGCATCCATCCTCGTGGAGTTCATCGCCACAATGGCCATTCTTAGGTCCTCCATCAGCATCTTGAACTCTCTGGTCCAATTACCTGTAACATAACTGGATAGTTGTTTAGATAAATCTGCTGCATGGGTGAAGTCCTCATACTGGATACTAGTCACACATAGTCCTGAAAATTTCCATTCACACCCAAGCTGTACAAGTTCCCAAAGAACATCAATCTGTTCTTGGACCAAATCAATCCTCTGGTTCACTACCATGAGGCCTCCATTTATTTGGGCATTAATGCCTTGCTGTACATCCAATGCTTGAGCAGCATCTCTTGAAAGCTCATTAAGTGCTTGGGCAGTTTGCACAGTATGGCTCATTGCTACAGCAGCAGCGGCAGCCCCCCCCCACCAGGGAAATGGCTGTCACAACAACCACAGTAATCCCAAAATCTCTCTTAGGTCTAAAATGAGCCATAGCATTTGGTTCATCAACAGGCACAGGTACCCAATGAGACAAGCGGGTGATTATGACATATGTAAATTTGGCAGCATCCCAACATTGGGCATAAGCACAAGTATTATTTGAACATTGCTTGGGTTCCAATTTACTCACCACAAATATAAAAGGAGGGAAAACACACACTGGGGTGGACTCAATACTAAAATTTCTCAACGACTTGACCTCCTGGACCTTACAGGGCACTTTGGAACCCAGGGTAGGACCTTTTGCATCCCAGCTACCCCAAGGCTGGGAGGTGCTCCATGTATACTTACTTACCCCATGAGCTCCTCCAACGATCATGGCCAGGGTTTCTGCATTCACACAGCTACCATTAAGTCCACATAGTAGCCATTTATCAAAGGGAATAGGAACATAAGCTTGAGAGGGATTTTGATTAGTATAATTCTGACCCACATTAGTTGCATTAAACGCCGTGGAGATTCCTGGAGAAAATGAAAAATATCCTGCTCTGTCAGCCCAAACCACAGCATGGGACTGACATCAAGTCCATGGCCAGAATCCTCCCCAATTTATTCCCTGGCAATAAGGAGCCCATTCCGGTTGGGGGGGAGGTATCTGTTCCATCCCTTTAGCTGGCCACCACCCGGAGAGCCAGGTGGCCTTAACAGTGCGACAAGTTCCACCAGAATTTTTAGGCAAGTCAAACCATCCTGCAGTTTCATTATACAGCAAGATGCATGGGGAAAGATTTGACCTATTCTTCACTATCTGAAAACACAAATTTCCTTCTAAATAAAAAGATCTATTTTCAGCTATCGAGGCTGTCTCACTATCCAAGGGTAAATAAGGAATTCCAAAGCTTCTGTTGGCACTAAATAATCAGGGGAACACTCTAGCATCATGGCAGACTGGCATGGGTCTCGGAAACACTGACAGGATTCCCCATCTCAGGTCTGCCATTCCTCGGTGTAGAGTCTGAAGAATTAGCATCATCTTTATCATGTACTGCATTGCCGGCAACATCTTGTTCCTCTTGGATCTGCACTCTTCTTACCAGATGCTCTGGAACCCAAATGGGATCTTGGCGATCCTGTGGGAACACACAAACAGATCCTCCCTCCCAGACCAAAACTGGGTCTGGTCCATGCCATATGCCTGTAAGAATGTCCTTCCATTTTACTCTGCCTTGTTCTCCTTCTCAGGGAACTAGATGTCTATCAGCTGTTGAATGGCCTTGACAATCCAAATTTTAAAAATTTAGGGTAAAAAGAGCAAGGGAAAATCTCTCTTTAGGGTTGCGGCCGTGGCCTATTCCCCCTTTTTGTTTTAATAAACATTCTTTGAGCATCCGATGGGCCCTTTCCACAATGCCCTGTCCTTGCAGATTATAAGGCAGCCCATGGTTCAACTGGACTTCCATCTGTTTGCAAAAGCTGGCAAACTGGTGCCCTGCATACGCAGGTCCATTTTCAGTCTTTAATTGTTGAGGCTTTCCCCAAGCTGCCCAGGCTTCCAGGCAATGGGCTATGACATGGCGCCCCTTTTCACTTGACATGGCAGAGGCATATATAATGCCAGAGCAGGTATCTACAGAAACATGAACATATTTAAGTGTCCCAAATTCAGCAAAATGGGTAACATCCATCTGCCATACCCTTAAAGGCAATATGCCCTTTGGGTTAACTCCAAAAGAGGGTTGAGGGCGAAACTGTGCACAACTGCTACAGTCAAGCACAATTTGTCTGGCTTTCATTCTATAAAGCTTAAATTTATTCTGCAGGGTTTTTGCATTAACATGAAACTGTTCATGAAAGCATTTTGCTATCTGAATAGGCTGAACAAGAAACATATGCATTGGGCGTGTAGCAAGGTCAACTATAGCATTGCCTTCAGCTAGAGGTCCAGGTAAGCCTGTATGTGCTCTAATATGGCATGGATAAAATAGACAATCACGTCCTATTATAAGCTCTCGAAGCTGCTCGAATAGAGCTGCCATGGTGCTGGAGGCCTTTATCGGTCCAGCCACTTCAAGAATCTTCAAAGCATTCACTACATAATTAGAGTCAGAAAGTAAATTAAAGGCAAAAGGACATTGCTTAAACACTTCAATCACAATTTGTAACTCAGTTACTTGTGGAATGCCAGGCTCAAACTGCCTGCGTTGCACCTGCTGACCCTGTATTAGGAACACACCTACACCTGTCTTGGAGCCATCTGTGAACACATTCAGTGCCTATGGAATTGACTGAACTCTGGTAATTTTTGGAAACACCACTGGGTGGCGCTTGAAAAAGGTCATGAGGAGGTCAGCTGGGAAGTGATTATCAATGTTACCTGGAAAGATGCATCTCAAAACTGCCCATTCATCTATGGCTGCACACAACACTGATACTTGCTCTGCAGTAAAAGGCACTACTATCGTTGTTGGATAGCAGCCAAAATATTGCAAAGTCTGTTGCAATCCCAATTCTGCAAGCAGTGCAACTGCTGTGGGGTAATGTTCTATACTTTTGCTAGGCAAGACCCTAGGGTGAATCCAGAGCAGTGGTCCATCCTGCCACAATATTCCAGTAGGCTGTCTGTAAGTATCCAATATACATAATTGAAATGGGCCTTCTGTTATTCTTACTAACTTTGCTTCAGAGAGATGACGGTCCACTATTTGTAATGCCTTATGGGCCTCTGGATTCAACTGTCGAGGTGAATCGAGGGCTGGATCCCCCTTCAACAGATCATATAATGGTTTTAGTTCATAATTTGGCAATTTCAAATAACCTCGTATCCAATTAATATCTCCTAGCAGTCTTTGAAAATCATTAAGAGTCTTTAAGTCATCCTTCCTAATTTCTATTTTTTTGTGGCTTAATGACCGTTGGAGTAATTTTTGCTCCTAAGTAATTCACTATCTGATGCTGTTGCACTTTCTCTGGAGCAATGCATAGACCATGAGCTTCCAAGGTTTTCTGAATCCTAACATAAGCTTCCTGCACTAGTTGTTCAGTCCTGGCTGTAATTAGCACATCATCCATATAGTGGAGACATCTTACTAAAGGGAATTCTCTCCTAACCTTTTCTAATGCTTTCCCAACAAACATTTGACACATTGTCAGGCTATTAGCCATTCCTTGGGGCAGCACAACCCATTCAAACTGCTGATCAGGCTGCTCATGATTGCAGGATGGTACCGTGAAGGAAAATCTCTCTGTATCCTGAGGGCAAAGTGGTATGGAGAAAAAGCAGTCTTTAATATCTAACACAATAATGGGCCAGTGTGAAAGTAGAATAGTAAGCAATGGCAGTCCACGCTGGACTGGTCCCATGAGTTCCATTTGGGCATTGATGGCTCTCAAATCGTGCAGTAGTCTTCATTTACCTGATTTCTTTTTTATAACAAAGATGGGTGTGTTCTAAGGCAAGGTGGATGATTTAATATGCCCTTGTGCTAACTGCTCTGCAACTAGTTCTGAGGCTGCTTCCAATTTTTCTTGAGTTAACGGCCACTGAAGAACCCATACTGGCTCCTCAGTCTTCCAAGTTATGGGAATACTATCCCCAGTGGCCCCTAGGAAAAACCCAGCCTGTTACGGTCATTTTTAGGGTGGGCCTCTATGGGATTTGTGATGCCTTGAAGGCATTTGCCTATTACTCTTCCAGGGACATATCCCATGTTTCTCATTATTGTCTGAGCCTCAGGCGAGTATTCATTTGTAAGTTTGAATTTTAGATCTTTTAAAATGTCTCTTCCCCACAGAGTAATAGGAAGCTCTAAGGTGTAAGGTTGTATCTTTCCTCTCTGGCCTTCTTCACTAACCCATTGTAGCTCTCTAGCACTTAGAGCAGGAGCTTGTGCATACTCTAACCCTTGCAAAGTCTGACTGGAGATTTGAACTGGCCACCCTGATGGCCAATCCTTTTTTGCAATAATTCTTTTGTCAGCACTTGTGTCTAAGCAGCCCAGAAATCCTTTTTCCATCCCCTGTCAAGGTTATTATGGGTCTGTCATCGAGGTCCAGGCTCAAGCAATCAATATCAATTCCCATAGAGCCAAACTCCTGCTCTCCTCTCTTTTTATTGTTAGCCTGAAACTTGCCATGTAAACTGGGCAATACTAGCAGCTGTGCTATTCTGTCTCCTGGTGATATTGGAAAAATTCCTTTTGGGTATTCTACCATAATTTTAATAACTCCTGTGTAGTCTGAGTCCACGACGCCTGGATGCACTTTCAAGCCTTTCAAAATAGAGGAAGATCTGCCTAACAGAAGTCCTACAGTATTAGGTGGTAGGAGCCCTCTAAAATCTGACTCAATAAGCTGCACTCCCATCTGAGGGGTTAATACAATTCTGGTGGTGGCGTAGAGGTCCAGTCCTGCGGCACCTGTAGTGGCTCTCCTTGGCCGTGTGGTAGATCAAACAATGGCCTCTTTTTGGCAGGCATCTGGCAATTGTTCTGCTCGATTGCCCCATACATTTGAGGGCCCTGGGTGCGGGGGCCCCATCTCCCATTTTTTTTTGGCTGGCTAGGATGTGACTGAGGTAATGATTGACCATTGATATCCTTCACTGACCTGCATTCATTAGCCCAGTGGTGCCCTTTCTTGCATCTAGGACATAGCCCTGGCATGGGTCTTTGGTTAGAATTAACAGCAACAGAGATGCCCTGTCCTGTTCTCAGGGGGCAGTCCCATTTCATGTGACCAAACTTACCACAGGAGAAGCATGCCCCTAAGGCTTTGTGTCTCCTCCTCTCTTAGCTCTAGAGAGCTGCATTACTGCTGCAGCAAGCACTGCATTAGACAGGGCCCCCCCCTAGTTCTTGGCAGCATTTCATCCATACTTCTATGTCCCTGTGTCTGTAAGGAGTTATGGCAGCACGACATTCTTTAGTGCACTGTTCATAGATAAGCTGTTTGACTAGGGGCAGTGCAGTTTCTGCATCTCAAACATCCTCCCTGCTGCTTCCATTATTCTGGCTACAAAGTCTAAGAAAGGCTCTGTGGCTCCCTGAATAATTTTAGTGAGGTTCCCACTCACTTCCCCACTATTAGGGAGTGATTTCCATGCTCTGAGAGCAATTTTGTTAACCTGCTCATAAACCTGAAGTGGGTAGCCTGTCTGATTGCGAACATCTGAAAACCTTCCTGTTCCCAACAACATGTCCTGATCCCAGGCTGTGTTACCAGCCTGTCTGTTTGCTGCTGCTTCCTGTCCTGCAAATTCTGTCATAAATGACCTCCAGTTGAGGTACTGTCCTGGATTCAGGCATGCTTTAGCTAGGCTTGCCCAATCATTAGGGGCCATGGCTGAGGTTGTCAATGCCTCAACTTGTGCCAGCATGAATGATGCAGTCACCCCATAAGTTCTCACTGATTCAGCCAAAGATTTAACTGTTTTAAAGTCTAACATTTGATGATATCTATTCTGTTGATTGTCCTCATATACTTGGAAAGCCAGCGTCAAGCGCGGCCGCAGTTCTCTCTGCATCTCATGCCAAACTCCACTATAATCTGGCACACATGCTCCACAGGGATACGGAGGTGGTGCGAAAGGTGCTAATGATATCACCTCTCCAGTAGGTGTCTCTCTTGCTCTTTCTTTGTGCCTTTTCAGCTTAACGTGCCGGGTAGGCCTGACTTCCTGCTCCTGCTCCAACTCTGAATTGCTTCTGTGTCATTCGTCATCAGATGACGTGAGACACAGTTCCTCTAGAGACGGGAATGTCGGATAAGATTGCCTCCTCCACACACTCCTTGCTCCTGGCTTTGAGATTCTCTGTCTGACCGTTCCTCTTTTAATTTTTCTAATTCTTCAGCTCCCTGCTCTATTCCGGCTGCTCCTACATGATTGTCTAGGCACTCCATAACCATCAACCAGATTGGCATAACTCCAGGAGGGAGGCTGCCCTCTTTCTGGGCGCGAGCAAGGTCTCTGCCCAGCTTCTCCCAGGAGCTTCCTGTAAGAGAGCCACTCACTAGGAACCAAGGTGCACAATGGTCCACATTGTCTAAGAATGCTTACAAATTCTGTGCTTTCATTTTCACCCCATTAGTCTTTAGCAATTTCTTTAAGGCTATCATGATAGGATGTGATTGATTAACTCCCATTTCCAGGTCTCCTGAATATGTTCCTGATCCTAGTTCAGACAGCCCCAAGATTCCTGATCAGGTTACAGCCATGAGACCGTGACCTCCCCGATCCTCCGCCTTTATCTACAAGCGGAGTTCCTGCTTCACGTAGGTCTCACTCTATGCGCAGTGAGACTTGTTCAGCTAGCCCCCCTGCTTACCACAGTTCTGAATCCTCCATGGGAGAGGTTTTTCCTTCTCCCTGTACGGGCCACCAGCTGTGCTGCACCAAATCCTGACCAGCAGGAAAAGACACGGCACCAGGATTCTTCTATGGTAATTGACCAGGTCCTTTATTGATACAGATACTTCTTACAGCAGTAGCCCCAGCTCCCAACCTGTGCAGGCAGTTTTAAGCACAAGTCCTTCACTCAGCTAATGCCGCGTGGGCCTTCACCATAGGGCCACGCACATGGAAGCAAGCTAGTCAATTCAGCAGATAGTTAATTATTACTAGAAGCATTCATCATCAGGAGGGCGGGGGACAGGAGCCAGCGCCATCTTTGAGGTGCGACAGCTCCCAACACTTGGGAACTTGGGACCTCCTGCACATGAGGGGGGATGGGGAGATGTGGAGAAGAGAGAATGACCTAATGTGGTAGGAGGGGGACGAACCTTGAATAAGGATATACAAGGATAGAAAATGTGACTTCTTTATTCATAATACAAATAAAATAAAATAAATAAAAAAAACAGTTTTCAAAGTTTTCTCTAAAGCAGTAAGAGAACAAAAGGAGATTAAAGAGATACAAATTGAAAAAAAGAAGTCAACCTGTCTCTATTTGCAGATGAGATGATTATATACATATGTGACCCACAAAATTCCACCAGGGAACTTCTCCATCTGATAAACACCTTCAGCAATGTAGCAGGATACAAGATTAACTCAAAGAAGTCAGTAGCCCTTCCATACACTAAAGACAAAAGGGCTGAAAAAAAAATAAGGAAAACATCACCCTTTATGATAGGTGCAAATACTATTAAATACTTTGGTATAACTATAATTAAAGAAGCATCAAAACTGTTTGACAAAAATTTTAAAACTCTGAAAAAATTGAAAAGGATATAACAAAATCAAAAGACCTCACATGTTCCTGGATAGGTAGAGTCAACATAGTGAAAATGACAATCTTACCAAAAACAATCTGCAGATTTAATGCAAGTGCCATAAAAATCCAAACACAGTTTTTTACGGACTTGAAAAAACAATATTCAGTTTTATTTGGAATAACAGGAAAGCCAGAATTGCCAAAAAACTTTTGCTCAACAAAAGACCTTCAGCAGGCATCACCATCCCTGACTTTAAATTATACAATAGAGCTACAGTAATAAAAACAGAGGGGTACTGGCATAAATATAGACTTGTGAATGAATGGAATGGAATTGAAGACACAGACATTCCCACACACACCTATGAACACCTGATGCTAGACAAAAAGAACAAAAATATTCAATGGAAGAAAGATAACATCTTCAGCATTTGGTGTTGGCATAACTGGATGGTAATGTGTACAAAAATGGAAATAGATCTAAACCTACCACTTTGCACAAAATTTAAATCCAAGTGGATCTAAGACCTCAACATAAACCCAGCTATACTGAACTTGATAGAAAAGAAAGTGGGAAATGCCATCCAATGCATTGACACCCTTGACCATTTTTAATTATAACACCGGTAGCACAGACACTAAGAAGGACAATCAATAAGTAGGACCTCTTGAGACTGAGAAACTTTTATAAGGCCAAAGACACAGTCAATAAGACAAAATGACAGCGTACAGTATAAGAGGAGATTTTTACCAACCCTAAAAGTGACAGAGTATTGAACTCTAAAATATATAGAGAACTCAAAAAACTAGAGCCCCCAACCATTAATAACTCAATTAAAAAATGAAGTTCAGTACTAAAAAGAGAATTCTCAGCAGAAGAATTAAATGTTGCTCAAAGGCACATGAAAAAGTGCTCAATATCTTTAGCCATCAGAGAAATGCAAATCAAAACAATTTTGAGATACCACCTTACACGTCAGAATGGCTAGGATTAAAAACAGATGACAGCCTATGCTAGAGAGGATGAAAAGTGAGGGGAACACTCCTCCATTTTTGGTAGGAGTGTAAACTTTTTCAGCCACTTTGGAATGCAGTATGTTTGTTTCTCAGAAACTAGGAATCAATCTACCCAAGGATCCAGCATTATTACTTTTAGGCAAATACCCTAAAGATGCACATTCTCACCCCAAAATCATTAGCTCAATTATGTTCATAGCAGCATTTCTCATAATAACAAGAATCTGGAATCAACCTAGATGCTTCTGATCTGAGGAATGAAAATGAAACATATATTTTTCCACAAAGATGAGACCAGGGCAGCATCACATTTCTATGCTGTTTTTCAGATACTTTTAGGCCACCTAGTTTTTTTTTGTTTTTTTTTTTTTTTTCACAATCCACTCCCAAGAGTTTTATCTTGTTTACTGGGGTATTTGGGGTTCATAACACTCTAGACATCAGGAAATCTTTACTCTTTTAGAATAAGCCACGTGTAAAGAAATAAGGATAAAAATCCTAGAAGATAATGGAAGTTTTCATATTCCCTCTAAGGGTGATTACTGTCCATTTCTCTACAGAGACTTAAAATATCTTCTTAGGATGTGTTCTTCTACGGAAGGATCGGCATTGCATTAGAGATAACAAACCTGGGGCTGAGTTAGAATTCCATCTCAGATTCACTATGGGAAAAGCTCTTTTTCCCAGTCTTGTTTATTTGCTTGCTTTTGCCATTCTTATTAATTAAAATCTAGTCTCATAGGACAGGGTGGTGTTGTGATTTCTAGAATATTTTGTTGTGCTGGGATCAGAGACCCTCCTTCTAAACCTACTGATAATATGAAGACCACCAAGGCTGCCACACCCAGATAGGGTGGCTCTGATTCAATCTCATTGTCTAATCTATCTAATCTAATCACAGATTGACTCCTGGAGCCTGGTACTATAAAAGGAAGTCAACTGGACTGGATCCTCAGATGAAGCAGAGCAAAGACCAGGAGACAGACAGCCTCCCAGAGTATCTGCCATCACCCTTCAAATTGATCCAAGTAAAGGGTATCAGGGGTGTGAATGAGGAAAGACTTGTTTTCTTTAAGGATCTGGCCACAGGGAGTTTAATTATGCTCCAGTAAGTAAATGAGCTGCATGAATGAGCATTTTTGTGAATGGGGTGATTCACACTCCAAAGGTTTTAGCTCAATTATGTTCATAGCAGCATTATTTATAATAGCAAGAACCTGGAAACAACCTAGATGTCCCTCAACTGAAGAATGGATTAACAAACTGTGGTACGTCTACACAATGGAATACTACTCAGCAGTAAGAAAAAAATGATATCCCAATATTGTAGGCAAATGGATGGATTTGGTGGATATCCTCCAGAGCGAGGTATCACAAACTCAGAAAGATAGGCTGGGGATGTACTCACTCATTAGTGGTCTCTAAACAAACAAACAAGAAAAAAGTCAAGCATGCCTAAGCTGCAAACCACAACCACTGAACAGCTTGGGATCAGAAACACCCTGGACTCACCCTTCAAACCCCAGTCTACCTATAGGAAAACCTGACTCACTCTTGAGGGAGGGGTGACAAAACTGGATTTGGCCAGGAGTGGAGACTGATCCAAGCATTATTGGGTCAGTGGGACCATAGGACTGTCTGCTCCCTGCCCAGGGAGGGGATGGGGAGTTGTGGAGAAGAAAAAAATGACCTGAAGTGGCGGGAGTGGGATGGGACCTTGAATAAGGATATACAGGGATAGAAAAAAAATTCAGAGGGAAAGCTGAACACAAAGAAATTTTATGTGTAGCAAACTTACTTGCATTATCACCCTTGATAAGTCATGCTTATAATTTTTATTTTCTTTATAGTTATTGTTAACTTATCAGCATTTTAAATTCATTTTACTGTTTTTCTTGATAAATATAAAATAAATAAGTAAAAAAAGAAGAAAGAGTGAATATGAGTCTGGGAGGACTGATGACTGAGGTTGTTGGGGTGCATGATGTAACATGCACCAAACAATATATGCATTATATATAATATAAAATTGAGCACATACTCAGTCAAAAAGCAAATTTTGTAATAATAATTTAAAAAAATTGGAATAACCCCTATATTTTATGAGATCATAATGGTCTAAATTTAGAGTTCAAGAACAACACAAATTACACAAAGCCTGCAGACTCATGGAAACTGAAAAGCTCTCAGTGGAACTACCTAAGAGTCAAGGAAGAAAAGAAGACAGAAGAAGAAGTCCTGGGACCAAGTGCTGTCTGCAGAGTCTCAGCGCACTCTGGAGCGGGGGCAGAAAAACTCTGCCTATCTCCATAACCACAGCTCCTGCTGAGGGAAGCTGCATGACTACCCACTGCCACATGGAACTGAAGAAACTGACAACTACAGGGGTTCCAGAAGGACAGACTCAGACCCCGCCCAGAGGTGAGGAGGGGTCACCAGGCCCAAGCACCTCTATCCCAGCCAGGGAGGGAGACTTGGGCTCCCATGGGTACCAGTTTCACTTCTGGGACCAAGTGCTGTCTGCAGAGTCCCAGTGCACTCTGGAGCGGGGGCAGATAAACTCTGCCTATCACCATACCCACAGATCCTGCTGAGGGAATTTGCACTACTACCCACCACCACATTGAACTGAGCGAACAGAAAACTACAGGGGTCCCTGAAGGGTAGATTCAGAGAATGCCAAGAGAGGTGACAGGAGGCACACAAACTTGAGTGCCACAACTGACCAGGAGCCATCTAATCATGAACCACTGAAGCCATGGGCAAACGTCAGTGCAAAAAATTACATAATAATACAAAGGACAACATGGTAACTCCAGAAGAGAGTGGCGATCTTACAAATACAAGACCTGAACTGAGCAATGAAGAAGAAACAGAAGGAAGCAACACCAAAAAATTCCTTTTTGATGATAATCGAAGCTCTGAAAGAAGATATGAGAAAAACCCTCAAAAAAATAGAAGAAAATACAAACAAAAAATTGTAAGAGATGAACAAATCTATGAAAGAAATGTGCCAGGAACAAAAAGCTAAAATAAAAGCTAAAATAAAAGCTGAAATAGAAGAAATAAAAAAGGCACAAAATGAGGCAAAGATGGAAATAGAGAATCTGAAGAAAAAAGCTGGAACCACAGATACAAGCATCACAAACAGAGTTCAAGAGATGGAAGATAGATTCTTTGAAGTGGAAGACTCAGTAGCTCAAATAGTTATATCAGTCAAAGAAAATAGTAAAACTAAAAAAGCCATAACTGAAAATGTTCAGGAAATCTGGGACACCATGAAAAGATTTAATTTGAAAATAATAGGAATAGAAGAAGGAGAAGAATACCAGCTCAAAGGCACAGATAATGTTTTCAATAAAATCATAGAAGAAAACTTTCCTAACCTGAAGAAGGAAATGCCTATAAAGATACAAGAAGCTTAGAGAACACCAAATAGGTATGATCCCAAAAAAAGTCAGCGTGCCACACTATAATCAAGCCACAAAACATACAGAACAAAGAAAAAATTTTAAGAGCTGCAAAAGAAAACGGCCAACTCACATATAAAGGCAGACCCATCAGAATAATGCCTGACTACTCAATGGAAATGATGAAAGCTAGAAGGGCTTGGTCAGAAGTTATACAGATGTTAAAACAGCATGGCTGCCAAACTAGAATACTATACCCTGCAAAATTATCAATCACCATAGATGGAGTAAACAAGGTATTTCAGGACAAAATCAGACTGAAAGAATATCTCTCTACCAATCCAGCACTACAGAGAGTAGTAGAGGGAAAACTCCAATCTAAGGACCCCAATACACCCACAAAATCACAAACAATCAATAATCCCACAGAAGAATACTCCTAGATAAAAGAAATACAAACAAGGTGCTACCAAAAATGGCAGGAAATATGAATCAATGGTCACTAATTTCCCTTAATATCAATGGACTCAACTCTCCTATAAAACGTCACACACTAGCAAGATGGATACAACAGAAGCCATCCTTCTGTTGCCTACAAGAAACACACCTCAACTGCAAAGACAGACACAGGTTTAGAAGAAAGTGTTGGGAAAAGATTTTCCAGTCAAATGGTCCTAAGAAACAAGCAGGGGTTGCAATCCTAATACCTAACAAAGTAGACTTTAAGCTAAAAGCAATTAAAAGGGACCAAAATGTTCACTACTTACTCATCACAGGAAAAAATTGGTCAGGAGAAGAATTCAATCTTAAATATTTATGCCCCTAATATAGGGGCACCTACTTATGTAAAAGAAACACTGCTAAAGTTCGAATCCCACATCAATTCTTATACCCTAATAGTGGGAGACTTCAATACCCCACTTTCAACCCTGGATAGATCAACCAGACAGAGCCTCAACAGAGAAATAAGGATTCTAAATGAGGTTATTATGCAATTGGATTTCATAGATATCTACAGAACCTTCTACCCAAAGGCAAAGTAATATACATATTTCTCAGCTTCTCATGGAACTTTCTCCAAAATTGACCACATAATTGGTCATAAAGCAAATATCGGCAGATATAAAAAAATGGAAATAGTTCCTTGTAACATATTGGACCACCAGGGCCTAAAGTTAGAGTTCTACAACAGCAAAACCCAAAGAAAGCCTACCAACTCATGGAAACTAAACATCAATCCGCTGAATCATCTCTGGGTCAAGAAAGAAATCAAATTTTTCCTAGAATTCAATGAAAATTAGTCTACAACGTATCCAATCTTGTGGGATACAATGAAAGCAGTCTTAAGAGTAAAATTCATAGCACTAGATGCCTTTATGAAAAACCTTGAGAAATCCTACACTAGACACCTAACAGCACAGCTGAAAACCTTAGAACAATTAGAAGCAAACTCACCTAGAAGGAGTAGATGGCAGGAAATAATCAAACTTAGAACTGAAATCAATACAATTGAAACAAAAAGAACAATACAAAGAATCAATGAATCTAAGAGCTGGTTCTTTGAGAAAATTAACAAGATAGATAAGCCCTTAACCAAACAAATCAAAAAATAGAGAAAGAGTGTTCAAATCAACAATATCAGAAATGAAAACGGGGACATAACAACAGACCCCCAGGAAATACCAAGAAATATCAGATCATATTTTGAAAATCTGTATTCCACAAAAATGGAAAACCTAGAAGAAATGGACAGCTCTCTGGAAAGGCACCTTCTACCAAAACTAAATGAAGATCAGATTAATTTTCCTAAACAGGCCTATAACCCTTAAGGAAATTGAAGCTGTCATTAAAAACCTTCCCAAAAATAAAAGCCCTGGCCCATATGGTTTCAGTGCTAAATTCTACCAGACATTCAAAGAAGAATTACTACCTTTGCTCCTCAAACTATTTCACACAGTAGAAACTGAAGGAAGATTGCCAAATTCCTTTTATGAGACCACAATCATCCTAATACCCAAGCCACTCAAAGAGACAACAAAGAAGGAGAATTACAGACCAATTTCCCTCATGAATATTGATTCGAAAATTCTCAACAAAATCTTGGCAAACTGTTTACAACAATGTATAAAAGATATCATCCACCATGACCAGGTAGGCTTTATCTCGGAAATGCAGGGCTGATATATCATATGAAATACTGTAAATGTTATCCATCATATAAACAAACTAAAGGAATAAAAGCACATGATGATATCCTTAGATGCGGAAAAAGCCTTTGACAAAATCCAGCACTCTTTTATGATTAAAGCCCTGGAGAGGTCAGGAATACAGGGAGAATACGTAAATATAATAAAGGAGATTTACAAGAAGCCGACCCGCCAGTGTCAAACCTAATGGAGAAAAACTCAAAGCAATCCCACTAAAGTCAGGAACTAGACAAGGATGTCATCTTTCCCCTTATCTATTCAATATAGTTCTTGATGTTTTAGCTAAAGCAATAATGGAACGAGAAGAAATTAAGGGCATACAAATTGGAAAAGAAGAAGTGAAGCTATCTCTACTTGCAGATGATATGATTGTATACATAAGTGACCCACAAAACTCTTCCAAGGAACTGCAACAGGTGATAAACACCTTCAGTAATGTAGCAGGATACAAGATTAATTCAAAGAAATCAGTAGTCCTTCTATCCACTAAAGATAGAAGAGCTGAAAAAGAAATAAGGGAAACATTACCCTTTATAATAGCTGCAAATAGTATAAATACCTTCAAGTAACTATAACCAAAGAAGTAACAGACCTATTTGACAAAAATTTTAAATCATTGAAGAAAGAAATTGAAGAGGATATCAGAAAATGGAAAGCTCTCCCATGTTCCTGGATTGGTAGGATCAACATAGTAAAAATGGCAATTCTACCAAAGGCACTCTACAGATTCAATGCACTGCCCATCAAAATCCCGACACAATA
>PVIH01027703.1:0-16485 GCA_004025045.1 Sigmodon hispidus | reverse complement strand
CTCCTCACCTCTGGTCAGGGTTCGAATCCTCCCCTCAGAGACCCCTGCAGTTAGTTTGCTCAGTTCACTCAGTTCGGGGTCGCGGTAGGAATCCTTGCAGATACCCTCAGCAGCAGCAGGAGCTGTGGGTGTGGCCAGGTGCAGAGTTCAGCTGCCCCTGCTCCAGAGTGCGCTGGGACGCTGCAGAGAGCACAGGTCCCGGTCGGTTATATTTAACACCCTACACATAACTAAACTCCATATGGATTAAAGACCTCAATTTAAAACCAGATATGCTGAATATGTTAGAATAGATACTGGGAAATAGCCTTAAAATCATTGACACTGGTAAAGATTTTCCGAACAGAACATACTTAGTCCAGACACAAAGATCAACACTTAATAAATAAGACCTCATGAAACTGAGAAGCTGCTCCAAGGCAAACAATACAAAACAACACAACACAACACAACACAACACTAAACAAAACAAAACATTATTTGAATGAAGTGGCAACCTATATAATGGAAAATGATTTTGCTGACTTCATATCATAGAGAACTAGTTTCCAAAATATATAAAGAACTCAACTAGATATCAGTACAATAAATAATTCAGTTTTAATATGAGGTCTAAACAGAGAATTCACAGTGGAGGAAACTCAAATACCTGAGAAACATTTAGAGAAATCTTCAGTATCTTTAGCCATCAGAGAAATACACATAACTATGAGATTTCATTTTATTCCTGTAAGAATGGCTAAAAAAAAAGTCACAGCACATGCTGGTAAGGATGTGGAGTAAGGAGAACACTCATCCAATGCTGATAGAAGTTTAAACTTGTACAGCTGCTATGGAAATCGGTGTAGCAGTTCTTCAGAAATATGGGAATGGTTTTAACTCAGTCTCTACATATATCACTCTTGGGTGTAGATCCAAAGAACATTTCCTACCAAAGAGACACTTGCTCAAACACATTCATTACTGCTTTTTACATTATAACAATAGATAGGAAACACATCTCTTTCAACAGAAGAATGGAAATGATAATGTGGTACATTTACATAATGAACTATTACTTGACTGTTAAAAAAATGACATCATGAAATTTGCAGGTAAGTATGTGGAACCAGATAACAATCATCCTGAGTGAGATATCCCAGAAACAGAGGAACAAATAAAGTATAGTGTATTTAGTTATTTTCTGTTTTTGTTTTTACTTTTTTTAGCTCTTTGCCTAATTGGGGAAGTCACCATCTAGCTCCCAAAATAAGCAGAGTCTTATTGTTATTCTTGAATGCTTAGCCTTAGCTTGCCTTATTTCTAGCCAGCTTTTCTTAACTTAAAATATTCCATCTACCTTTTGCCTCTGGGATTCTTCCTGTTCTTACTTCTGTATATTTTACTTTTACTCTTACTCCACAGCTTGCTGGGTAGCTGGGTAGTTGACCCCTAGTGTCCTCCTCTCCTTGTTCTCTTGTTCTTCTTTTTGTCACAGATTTCTCATCCTATTTACTCTCACTGGTTTTCAGCCTTGTATATCCCTTCTCCTGCCTTGCTATTAGCTACTCAGCTCTTTATTAGACCAGACAGGTATGTAGACAGGGAAAGTAACACAAATGCTCCATAAAAGAATGCAACACATCTTTGAATAATTAAAACAAATGTACCAAAACATAAACAAATGTAACATTTTAAAATAATATGATACAAAATCTTTCTCTTTTTGTCTAAGTAAGAATTAAATGTTTTAACTTTAAAGTAGTAAAACTATACACATACAAAAAAGTTATCCACAATTACATTTATAATATTAAGTCCACTTGTATTTAGCAAAATCAGAGAAAACATTTCACTATCCATCCCATCTTAATGACTCCAGAGTTTTATAATTTACTTTCTATACTAATTAAGGAAAACTGCAAATATATCTAGTCTTCAACACTATCCAAGCACCCAATACTATCCAAAGGATA
This sequence comes from Sigmodon hispidus, assembly GCA_004025045.1. Lineage (NCBI taxonomy): Eukaryota > Metazoa > Chordata > Mammalia > Rodentia > Cricetidae > Sigmodon > Sigmodon hispidus. Next base: position 14,530 of record PVIH01027703.1, on the reverse strand, counting down.
TAATATTACCTGAGTAAATAGGAAGTACATCGCAAGTAACTTTCAAAACTTTACAAATGTCTTTCTGGACTGTCACACAAGGTTCCTTTGCAGACTTGGGTCATCAATCTTCAATCTACAGGCCTAGAGCATCTGGCAGACATTTCACTGAAGGCAGATCCCTCAGTTGTTACCTCCATGTCCTGACAAATGTCTGGCAGACTCTTCCATGAAGTAGAAAGCCTGGAAGATCATTTCATCTTGATTTGGCAAAGTTCAGTAGTCACTTTCTTATGGGTCCTTCATATCTAGTTTATACAGCATAGTGCCAAATATTCAAAGCTAAAGCAGTTTCTTGCCCAAACAGCTAGTCTTGCCACAATAAAAACAAACTCCAGTAGATTTTCTCCAATGTCCACCATCCATTTAAGAAACTGGTGCTGCCAGCAACAAATGTGTCTCATTTTCATGAAAAACCTTAAACATTAAACATCTTAAATTCTATATTCTGTAGGTCTTTGATGTGTTTTAAAAAGGATCTGTCTAAAATATACCTGTCTAACCTTAAAAACATACCTAATGAGATTACAAGTTTGATTACTGAACATTAAATACTAACCTCATTTCTTATTTATGTATTGCATTTTTAAATCAGCTTTGCTATGGAATGATATTCCTGAATACTGTGTGAATATATGTCACTATGATCGATTTAATAAACAAGCTGACTGGCCAGTAGCTGAACAGAATAAAGTTAGACAGAAAAGTCAAACTGAGAATTAAGGGGTAAGAAAGGGGGGCAGTTCATAGGATTTGCCAGCCAGATGAAGAATGAGTCATATCTACAAAATAGGATAGAGGTAAAAGCCATGAGCATTGGGGACAGAAACATATATACAGTGTAACAAAATTAACTTTAATTTTTTTCAGTTTACCAAAATTCATGCTAATACAAAAGATCTTAGATTAATAGTTGTCTTTTAATCCTATATTATAACAAACATCCATAACCCACCAATTAACCAAAAACTACCCACAAAATAACCAAAGCCCCATACTCCCCAACCCTTGGGAATGTGGATGTCATTTTCTCTAATTTGCTTCCTGTTGTCTGTGGGATAAGCACTCTCAGAAGTCCCTGAGAAAAATTGAGATAATGGCAAACTCCTGTGAAGACTAGCTATAACCTTTGTTAATAGATATCACCTGTTGCAAACTAGAAGGTTTTCCTTGATCAAAGCTGATCCATATTATTCCTGAAGGAATCAAAATCCTCTCATCTTATGTGGGAGCCAAACTCCAAAACATTTTTTGTTTCCATTTAACAAACATATTTTTGACCTTTTAAAAAAAAGTTAAAATAGCTCTGAAATATATAGTTTAGTAAAATTTTCAATGCAGTCCATAATACCATGTCTCCCTGCAGCTGTCTTTTGGTTATTAACACTCAAAATATTCAAAATCACATAATATTATATAGAATCCAGACTCCCTGTGTATTTCACAACTTTATGTGGCTTTTTTGTTCTCTTATATTACTTTTACATCCTCTTTAAAGACTTTACTATTTCTAAACTATTTAATAATTTCCCTAACTGTCCATAACATTTTTCTTTTCTTTTCTTAAACCTATACACATTGTAAAATGTTCTGGAACCTATTTAGAGGTTTTCTGTTTGGATTCCTTTTACTCCATATAGTTTTTTTGTTTTGTTTTGGTTTGGTTTGGTTTTTTGCATATAGTCTTTTTGGCCACAAGTGTAGCATGAAGTTTCTGGCCCAGTCTAGCCAAAGAGCTGGATCAGCAGTCCCAAAGTCCCAAAGAAACACATGAAAGTAATTTTATGCTGATCGGCCTATGGTTCAGGCTTATATTACATGCTAACTCTTAACTTTTAAACTAACACATGATTAGCCCAGTGGCTCAGTACCTTTTCTCATGGCAGCCGGGTCCTTTTTCCTCTTTTTCTTCTGGCTTCTCTGCTCTGCTCTTCCACTTCCCAAAATTTTCTTAATCTAGTAATCCCACCCACACTTTCTGTCTGCCTTCTGGCCAGTCAGCACTTTATTAATCCTGTAGGAGGGACAAATATATACATTGTACCAGAACATAATCTCACAGCACACAGGAACAAACTTTGAACTGCTAAGCTCTACCTGGAACTTCCATGAAACTCTCTTGGCTAGCTCAGTCTGCTTCTTGGTTCATGATAACCAAGCCTAAAGCTCATGACCAGGCTGGAGGTATATGACCAGAAACTGTATTTAACCTTTCTACCTGAAGACAGCTGATACCTTTCAAGCATGTTTTACTTAGCTTGCCCTTTCTATTTAGCCCTTGCCTGTATGCTAAACAGCAGCACCTCAAAAATGTAGCCATGTCCTTTTTCTTTGTCTCTTTATCTAAAGTTTTCTCACATCCTACATGAAAATATGGGTCCACATTAAAACAACAAATCATTATTAGTTGTCTTTTTTTATTTTATTTTATTTTATTTTTTGTTTAATTTTAATTTCTTTTCTTTTCTTTATTATTATGAATAAAGAAGTCACATTTTCTATCCTTGTATATCCTTATTCAAGGTCTCTTCCCCCTACCACCACATCAGGTCATTCTTTCTTCTCCACAACTCCCCATCCCCCCCCACCTACTCCCGCAGGTGACCCAAAGTTCCACAGTCCCAATATTGCTTACTTCAGCCTCTACTCCTGGCAAGTCCAGTTTTCTCCCCGCAACATCAAGACTGAGTCAGGTGTTCCTCTAGGGGAAGTTGGATCCAAGGAGTCATTTCAAGGTGTTTCTGATCCCAAGCTGTTCAGTGGTTGTGGTTTGCAGCTTGGGTATGCTTTGCTTTTTTGTTTGTTTGTTTGTTTAGAGTCCACTAATGAGTGAGTACATCCCCTGCTTATCTTTCTGGGTTTGTGATACCTCGCTCAGGAGGATATTCTCCAAATCCATCCATTTGCCTGCAAATTTTAGGATATCATTTTTTCTGCTGAGTAGTACTCCATTGTGTAGATGTACCACAGTTTGTTAATCCATTCTTCAGTTGAGGAGCATCTAGGTTGTTTCCAAGTTTTTGGTATTACAAATAACACTGCTATGTTCTCAACAAAATTTTAGCAAATCGTATACAACAATATATAAAAAAATATCATCCACCATGACCAAGTAGGCTTCATCCCGGAAATGCAAGGCTAGTTTAACATATAAAAAAATGTAAATGTTATCCATCATATAAACAAACTAAAGGAACAAAATCACATGATCATATACTTACATGCTGAAAAAGCCTTTGACAAAATTCAATACTCCTTTATGATAAAAGCCCTGGAGAGATCAGGAATACAGGGAGAATACCTAAATATAATAAAGGCGATTTACAATAAGTCAACAGCCAGCATCAAACTTAATGGAGAAAAACTCAATGCAATCCCACTAAAATCAGGAACTAGACAAGGATGTTCTCTCTCCCCTTATCTATTCAATATAGTTCTCGAAGTTTTAGCTAAAGCAATAAGAGAACAAAAGGAGATTAAGGGGATACAAATTGGAAAAGAAGAAGTGAAACTATGTCTATTTGCAGATGATATGATTGTATACATAAGTGACCCACAAAATTATTCCAAGGAGCTTCTATGGCTATTAGTTGTCTTTTATTTACTTTTTTGGCTCTTTGCTCTTTTGGAAGCTCACCACTCAGCTTCCAAATAAATGCACACAGTCTTTTATACTTACTTATAGCCTTAGCTTGCTTATTTCTAGCCAGCTTTCTTTAACTTAAATTATCTCACATATCTTTTTCCTCTGGCCTGTTTTTTTTTTTTTGTTGTTGTTGTTGTTGTTTTCTTACTTCTGTGTATCTTACATTCACTTTTACTCCAAAGCTGGGTGTTTGGCTGGCTGGTGGGCCCCTGGGGTGCTCTTCTCCTGTTCTTTTGTTCGCCCTTTTGTTTTTCTAAGACTTTCCATCTATTTTTCTTTCTACCTGCTCACTCTGCTGTAGTCAGATGTTTCTCTCCCAACCATCTGTTCCCAAATGATCACTCAGATGCTTAGTATAAATTATTATAAATGCTCAGCTATTAACTCAGGTTTATCAATAACAAGCTCTTATAATCTACTTCTATTAATCTATATGCTGCCCAAGGCTTGTGGCTTTTACCTCCATCCCATTTTGTGTGTCTGAATCATTCTCTCTTTGTCTGATGACTCTTCTTTACTTGCCCAGGTATCAGCCTATTAGTTATTCATCAGACAATGAGAGCGTACATATTCATATTGTACAGAAGGATTTTTCCAACTTATTTCTCTCTTTCTTTCTAAAGAAAAAGGAAAAATTTAACTTTAACAAAATAAATTTGTAAGCCATAAAAAGTTATTAAGAGTTACAGTAACAATACCTAGTCTATTTATATTTGACAAAATTTGGAAAAATATTTTATTATTTATCTTGGTGAGTCTGAAGTTTCATACCTAATTTGTTTTCTATTGCAACTAAGGAAAACTGTAAGTCTAACTATTTAGTCTTTAACTTTATCAAATACCCCAGAGGATAAAATGTTACCTAATAACAGGTTAATCAAGTTTTCTGGACAGGCATTGAAAGTTAGTTTGTAACACTGAGGTATCCAACTATGGCCTACAGGTTGGCTTATCTATCTGATAGAGTTTCCTGTGAAGCAGGGAGTTCTGAAATACTGTCCTACCTTGTCCTAGAAAAGTTTGGCAGATGTTTTCTTTTTTATCTTGCTGATCCAGGTTGGAAAAATGTCTACTAGCTGTTGAGATAAAAGCAATTTCTTTGCTGGCATAGCCAGCTTTTGTCAAAACAAACAAACAAACTAACTAACAAAAAACAACACTTCACATTGAGTGTCTTCAATACACCAGATTCAGGAATGACTCACTTTACTTACTGTGTGTCTGTAAACTTTTTTTGGCTGTTAAAAACAACAACAAATAAACAAACTGTTGTGTAACTTAGACTATGGTATGCTGGTCCTGGCTTTTCCTTTTTGGTTTTCTGAGAGTCTAGGCTCATAGTGGACACACATTTATTGCCAGTTTTCAAAGCCATGTTTACTGTCCCAACTCTGAAAAGTTTCTGGATCTATGAAGTCATTGAGCAGTGTGTCACTGCTGCTCATAAACACAATTTCAATTTTTGGTTACAAAGCCTCTCAAAATTAATTTGCTGCTAGAATTGAGCCAGAAAGCCATCTTTTAGAGGAGACACATCTCTGTTTGCCACCAGCAAACAGAGTCCATCCAAGAATTGCAGCTTCCAAAAATCCTTTATAAAACTTGGTTGGAACTTAGGTGGAACTTCTGGCTGAATATTTGAACACCATATGTAAGGCAATGTTTGTTTGTCCGACAGCATGCTTCCTGACTGAGTAAATGAGTGGTTCTCTGCATTTGTATCTGTTCCTTTTCTTTTCTTTTCTTTTTATGCCTTCTCTTGAGTTCTTTTCTATCTGTTCATTTGTCTAAATTTTGTGTGATATTTTTTGTTTTGTTGTATTTTATTTTGTTATATATATATATTTTTAAAAAGCATAGTATTTGGAAGTTTTAAGCCTTAAAATAATCCAAAAATTTTGAGATGGGCACAGATTTTTTTTTATGTTGTTAATATGTGTACATACCACTCCAGAAGCATCTATTCTTTAGAAAAACAAATAACAATTATTTCTCCAATAATAACCTAAAAGAACTCTCATAATTTCTTTGCCAAATCTCCTATAGTTTCTTGCAATAATAAAATCAGCATTACTCAACATGTAAACATGCTTCATAACAAATTTAATGGTCTCACTTGTACAAATCTTTTTCCCATTGTACAAGTATGGTTGTGTAGTGTTTTTTTGGAAGTCCAATTCATGCTATTTTCCTTTAGTCTCAATAAATTATAAGTTCATCTAATCTCTGTAGGTCTTTGACACTGAGTCTTATTTTAAATTTGAAAGACTTCCAAAGCCTTCTGAACATGAGATAATATTCCAAACTGTATAAATGGCTATGACATTAAACAAGTGACAACAGAAAAAAAAGAAAATCCAGCCTTCTCAGCAGCATAAATGTCAAAAGGTCACTGAAATTTCCTAGGATTTAAACAAACAAAATATGAATGCCAGTAAACCAATTAACTTAAGCCCAATGCAAACCAAGTTCTAACACTACTGTAAAATTGAATATATTTCTAATTTTATAAAGCAAATGAAATATTTTCAACTATCTTGGCTGTTTATTATATTTACATCTCTTTCCTAGGAACATACTCTAAGTGATAGTAATTTCTTAAGCAATTTGTGACCTTGTTAATCATTCATATTTTATTTTGAGTATGTTCAAAATGCCTGGTCCCATTTGGCAAATTTAATATTCTTTTCATTGTTAATTTCTTTGATTTTTTTTTGGAATCATTAATGGTGCTTTTTCCCAACTTTTTAAAATTTTCATCTCCTCATTGTTTCAGGGCATAGACAGACAGCTGGAATTCTCTTTTTCTATTCCATAAATTTTTGAGAACTTGTATTATTCATTATATATATCTATTTTTTTCTACCTTTTCCTTTTCAAGCCCAATGCTTGAGTTTTCTCTTGATTTTCAACACACACATACAGAGACACACCCACTTTCAACTGTTTTATCCACAACCAGAATGCTTTGTATATTCAGAAAGCATAAAATTTGACAACTTTATCTCCAATCAATTATCTCTGTAATAAATAAAACACACTTGCAATTTTTAGGTAATACATAAACGTTCAATCCTATGTCATAACTTTTTACCAAATAAAACTGTTATTTTTTTTCTTCAAAGTACAGCACAGGTCTTACAACATTATGGTGTGCCATCCTCAATCAACCATTTAAAATTTGAAAAATTTTAGAAAGTGTTTTAAAGGTTTTCTTTTTCAATTTTATTATTTTAACTGGAAAAATCATGCATCATACAGAATAATTTACATATTTCAGTCAATATTCTTTTAACTTTTTATTTTAACCACCGTATTGAAGGACTCTTCTCCTTATAGATGTCAAATTTAAGATCACAATCATTAATCACCATTCTTAGAACACACTAGAAATTAATAGAATCTTTTCTAATAGTACAATTTAGGCAGTTTTTTAAAATTATAAAATATTTTTCTTATACTAGGATTAATTTTCTCTAACCCCATTTATGACGAAACATGATACATGGATGTAATGTGAGCAAACACTTGAGTAAATCATGAAATGGTAGCCAGGAAGTTTACCAAAAAAAATATTTGCTATTACAAAAATTATATTTTCAAAAAGGTAATATTCTTTTTAAAGAATTTAAAATTCAGAATTGCAGACCTGTATTTTAGTTTAAAGAGAAGTTTGTACATTTGTTTAAAAAACTCACCATTCAGTGAGGAAATAGAAACTGAATTCACAATTAAGAAGACCATTGGTATAGTTGTTTTTGAATGACACTTGATTTGATGATGGATTCTTTTTTATACATTTTTATTTATAAAGGGTTTTTTATATGTATACCACAGCTCGCCATCCCCCCAGTCCCTCCTAGTCCTTCCTCAGCATCTTCCCCACTCCTAACCCCCCACCCATTTCCCAAGGAGGGTAAGGAGTCCCAAGGTGGATCACTTCAGTCTGGCGTATCCATTTAAGGTATGACCGAGTCCCTCATTCCAGTTTTAAGGCTGGGTTAGGTGTTCCTCTGCAGGGAATGGGCTCTAAGATGCCAATTCATGCACAGGAACGTAGTCTGATCCTACTCCATGAAGTTCCGCATACTACCCATACCAATTGACAGTCATATACCTTTGGAGAATTTAGTACCTTTTCCTGATGATTCTCCAGTGACTGATTCTGTTTCAGTGAGCTCTCCAAAGCTCCACCCAGTTATCTCTGTGGGACTATGCTTCACAATTCCTATCCCTTTACTCATATAAACTCTCCAATTTCTCTCTCTTTAAATGGACCTGGAGCTCGACCTGGTGCTTACCTATGAATCTCTGCTTCCCCCTCTATCACTGCTGGGTGTAGGTTCTATAATGACACTTAAAGTTGTAATTCATTTGATTATGGGGAAGTCCTATTTGGGCACCTCCTCCACTATTGGTTGTAATTCTAGCTAGGTACATCTTGTGAGTTCTTGGAGGTTTCACTAGCACCCAGCCTCTTTCCAGCCACACACTGGCTTCCTCTATCAAGAAGCCCATCTCTTTTTCTCTCTCTATCTTTTGCTCCTCTCAACCAACTCCTTCTCTCATGATTTGTTCCCACTTCTCCTTGGTTGCTACCCATTATGATCCAAATTTACTCAAGAGATCTTGTCTATTTTCTCTTCTTAGGAGGAATCCCTGGATGTCTGTCCTAAGTTTCTTCTGATCCCAAGCTGTTCAGGCTTTGAGGTTTGCAGCTTGATCATCCTTTGGTTTTTGCCTAAAATCTACTTATTGGTGAATACATTCCATTTTTCTGGGACTGTGATGCCTTGCACAGGAGGGTATTCTCCAAATCCATCCATTTTCTTGCCAATTTTAAGATGTCAACATTTTTTTTTTCTGCTGAGTAGTACTCCATTGTGTAAATGAATCACGATCCGTTCTTCAATTGAGGGGCCTCTAGGTTGTTTCTGGCTCCTTGTTATTATGAATAATGCTGCTATGAACATAGTTGAGCTAATGTTTTTGGGGAAAGAATGTACATCAATTTGGGCATACGCCCAATAATGGTACTGCTGAATCACTGGGGAAATATATTCCTAGTTTTCTGAGGAACTGCCATACTGCTTTCCACAGTGGGTGAACAAGTTTACATTCCCACCAACAATGGAGGAGTGTTTCCGTTGCTCTGCAACCTCTTCAGCATAGGCTGTCATCTGTGTCTCTTATCTTAGCCATTCTAAGAGGTGTAAGGTTGTATCTCAAAGTTGTTTTGATTGGCAATTCTCTGATAGCTAAAGAAGTTGAGCAATTTTTTAAGTGCCTTTCAGCCATTTATACTTCTGATAAGAATTCCCTTTTTAGCTCTAAACCCCAATTTTCAATAGGATTATTTGGGTTTTGGGGGCTCAATTTTTTTGTATTTTCTCTGTATTTTAGAGATCAATCCTCTGTCAGATGTAAGGTTGGTGAAAATCTTTTCCCATTCTATAGCCTGTCTTTTTCTCTTAATGACTGTGTCCTTAGCCTAACAAAAACTTCTCAGTTTCAAGAAGTCCCACTTATTGATTGTTGTTTTTTGTGTCTGTGCTACTGGTGTTATGTTTAGGAAGTAGTTACCAGTGCCAATGTATTGAATGATTTTTCCCACTTTCTTTTCTGTCAAGTTCAGTGTGGCTGGGTTTATGTTGAAGTCTTTGATCCACTTGGATTTGCTTTTTTTGCAGAGTGATAGATATGGTTCCATTTACACTCTTCTACAAACTACCATCCAGTCATGCTAGCACCATTTATGAATATACAATTGTTTCCATTGAATATTTTTGGCTTCTTTACAAAAATCAGGTGTTCACAGGTATGTAGGATAAAGGTCAGAGTCTGTGTTTAAATTTCATTGAACCACAAGTCTGTTTTTATTACTATAGCTCTATAGTACAGCTTAAACACAGACATGGTGATGCCTCCTGAAGTTCTTTTATTGAGCAGGCTGTTTTGCTGATCCTCTTTTTCCTGTTATATTATATGAAGTGGAGTGTTTACAAGGTCTGTAAAATTTGTGTTGAGATTTTGATGGGGATAGTATTGAATCTGTAGATTACTTTTGTTAAGATTGCCAATTACTCTGTTGATTCTAACTATCCAGGAGCATGGAAGATCTTTCCATTTTCTGATCTCTTCAGTTTCTTTCTTCAGTGAGTTAAAGTTGTTGTCAAATAGGTCTGCTACTTCTTTGGTTTGAGTTACTCCATAAAATTTAATTCTATTTGCAGCTATTATAAAGGCTAATGTTCCTATTTTTTTAAGCACTTTTATTCTGAGTGGGCTATTGATTTTTTTTTTTTTTAGTTAATCTGCCCTGCTTCATTGCTGAAAGTGTTTATCAGCTGTAGGAGTTTCCTGGTAGAATTTTTGGGGGTCACTTACATATACAATCATATCATCTGCAAATAGCTTCACTTTTTCTTTTCCAATTTCTATCCCCTTAATTTTTTGTTCTCTTATTGCTTTAGCTAAAACTTCAAGAACTATATTGAACTATAGATAAGAGGATAGGGGACAGCCTTGTATTGTTTCTGATTTTAGCAGGATTGCTTTCTCCATTTGCTTTGATGTTGGCTGTTGGCTTGCTGTATATCACTTTTATTATGTTTAGATATTTTCCCTTTATTCCTGATCTCTCCAGCAATTGAAGAAATGTTGGATTTTGTCAAACCTTTTTCAGTATATAAGGAGTTAATCATGTGGATTTTTTTCAGTATTTTTTTTCACATGATGGATGACCTTTACAATTTTTCCTATTGAAACCATCCCTGCATCTCTGGGATGAAGCCTACTTGATCGTGGTGGATGACTTTTTTGATATGTTGTTGAATTTGGATTTCTAGTATGTTATTGAGTGTTTTTGCATGAATGTTCATGAGGGAGATTGGTCTGTAATTCTCTTTTTTTGTTGCATCTTTGAGTGGCTTGGGTATCAGGGTGATTGTGGCCTCATATAAAGAATTCAGCAATGTTCCTTTACTTTCTATTGTTTGGAACGGTTTGAGGAGTATTGGTGTTAATTCTTTGAATATTTTGTAGAATTCTGCACTGAAACCATTTGGTCCTGGCCTTTTTTTCCACCAATGGGGTACTTTTAATAACATGTTGAATTTCCTTGAGTTGGGGGTTATAGGTCTGTTTATGTCATTTATCTATTTTTGATTTAATTTTGGTACATAGTACTTGTTGAGAAATTTGTTCATTTCTTTTAGATTTTCTCTTTTAAAGGAGTATAGATTTTCAAACTATGATCTGATAATTCCCTGAATTTTCTGGGTGTCCATTGTTATGTTCCCTTTTCGTTTCTAATTTTCTTTTTTTTTAAAAAAAATTATTTTTTATTTATTTGCCTTGGTGTTTGTATGGAACTGGGAACTGGAACTACAGACAGTTTTGAGCAGCCATGTGGGTGCTGGGAATTGAACTCCGGTCCTCTGGAAGCATGGTCAGTGCTCTTAACTGCTAAGCCATCTCTCCAGCCCCTCATTTCTAATTTTCTTAATTCGGATTCATTCTCTCTCTCTCTCTCTCTCTCTCTCACACACACACACACACACTCACTCTCTCTCCCTGCCTTTTGGTGAGTTTGGATAAGGGCTTTTCTATCTTCATGACTTTCTCAAAGAACCAACTCTTTGATTTATTGATTCTTTGTATTGTTCTCTTTGTTTGAATTGTATTGATTTCAGCCCTAAATTTGTTTATTTCCTGCCTTATACTCATTCTATTTGAGTTTGCTTCTAATTATTCTAAAGCCTTCAGCTGTGCTGTTAAGTCTCTTGTGTGAAATTTCTCTTTGCTTTTCATATAGGCATCTAGTGCTGTGAGTTTTTCTTTTAACACTGCTTTTGTTGTGTTCCATAAGTTTGGGTACATTATGGATTCATTTTCATTGAAGTTGAGATATGTTTCTTGCATGCAGCAGAATGGCTTCTGTTTTTGTATCCATTGTGTTAGGGTGTATTACAGGTTAACTGAGTATTAAACTATATTAATGACTAATGATTGATATTTCTTGTTATTTTGGTGGTAGTGTGTGTGCTTTCCTCCTTGGGTTTTTCTTCTGTGTGATTATCAATTGTTTGTGGTTTCATGGGTATATCTGGTTTCCTTAGGTTGGAGTTTTTCCTCTACTGCTTTCTGTATTTGTGGATAGGTATTTGTGGTTAAATCTGATTTTGTTATGAAATATCTTTTTTACTTCATTTATGGTGATTGATAGTTTTACTGGGTATAGTAGCCTGGGTTGGCATCTATGTTCTTTTAGTGTTTGCATAACATCTGACTAGGACCTTTTTGCTTTCAATATTTCCATTGAGTAATCTGGTTTTATTCTGATGTGTCTGCTTTTATAAGTAACTTGGCCTATTTTCTTTGCAGCTCTTAATATTTTTTTCTTTGTTCTGTAGGTTTAGGCTTAGTGGCTTAATATGTAGCAAGCAGAATTTTTTTGAGGGGTCCATCTATTTGGTTTCTGTAAGCTTCTTGCATCTTTATAGACTTTTACTTCTTTAGGTTGGGAAAATTTTCTTCTTTGATTTTGTTGAGTATATTTTCTGTGCCTTTGAGCTGGTATTTTTCTCCTTTTCTAATTCTGATTATTTTCAGGTTTGGTATTTTCATTTTGTCCTAAATTTCCTGTATATTTTGTGTTGTAACTTTTTTTGGCTTTAGTGTTTTCTTTGACTGATGTATCTATTTCCACTATTGAGTCTTCCACTCCTGAGATTCTCTCTTCCATCTCTTGCATTCCGTTGGTTATGAGTAGTTCTGATTTCTTTCTTCAGGTTTCTATTTCCAGCATTGCCTCAATTTGTGCCTTCTTTATTACTTCTATTTCAATTCTTAATTCCTGGAATGTTTCTTTCACCTGTTTTTTTTCTTTTTCTTTTTTTTTTTTATTTTCTTTTAGGGATTTGTTAATCTCTTCCAATTTTTGTTTGTACTTCTATTTCTTTAAGGAATTTTTTTATATTCATGTTAGTGCTCCTATTAGCTTCATAAAGTTGTTTATAAGGTTGTTTCCTTCTGTTTCCTCTTCATTTCCTTGCTCAGTCCTTGATGTTGTACAACCACCAACTTTTTCTAGCAGGTCCTTGTTGTTCTTTATATTGTTATATGTATTCATGCATTGGTATCTGCCTATTGCTTCTTTGACTCACTTTTAGTCTGCACATAATTGGTTCTTAGTCAGTTGTGGGCCAGGAGCCTGTGATTCTCCAGTTGGCCCTGGGATTGCCCTCTTCATTGGCTCTTTGTCAGCTGTTTGTTGGAGATGTGGCTCTCCAGTTCTCCTGAAGGTCACTGGGATGGCAGTGTGATGACACAGTTTGGCATTGGGGTGTAGTTTGGTGATGCTCTAGCTGTGTTTTCCTTGGGGTTGGGATTTCAGGTAGACTGCCTGCTACCTTTGGTTTAGAGCAGAGCTGGAGTGTGGTTAGGGTTTCAGGGACTATGTTCCTGGGCCAGGCTTCAGAGGCAGCTGGTCTCTGCTTGACCTAAGAGTCATGGGTGCTACTCTCCTCTTCCAAGGGGCTGTGGCTCTCAAGTTGTCACAGAGGTCATTGGGATCACCGTATGGTCTTGATCATAGATTCTCAGATATCTTAAATTCCTTATTTATTCCCAGTGCCTTGATAGAGATGCCAACTACCACTTCTGATGAAAGGGAAGACTAGTGGGATTGATGATGATTAGAATGACTCTGTGATAAATACCTTAGAGAAATAACTTTTAAAGGAGGAAAACCTATATTTTGGTTGATTCTTTGTTAACATAAGATACCTGTAGTCTAGGTGTACCTTTATCTCAGAAGGTCTATGTTTCTGCAAGTTATTAAATGTAATAACTAAGATATAGTTTTTTTTTTTTACTTCATTTGTCTTCCTATGGAAATGTCACAAAATGTAGACATGTATAAAGAAACTGTGTTAAGTTTATAGATCAAGGTATGAATATCTTACTTACTTACTTCAAGCACTGATACTTGAATCCTAAAAACTTGGTGATCAAGTTTTTCTTTGATTTAGTGAACTGGGTAAGCCTTCCAATATGGTAATGATGATTCTATCATCTTGTTACTGAATTTTAGGGAAGACACTAATTTTTACATTAAGAATAAAGTTTTCCTTATATTTTCTCTTACCTTTTCTTACTCTCTTCTTTCTGCATTTTATTGATCTCATATATAACTTTTAAATCACTGGTAGCTTTTGATTCAAAATCAAAAGAACCCTGATATATGTTAAGCTAACAGTTTTAAAGTTTTGCAGAATATTTTAGCTTTTTCTTTTAGAATTCTGCAACTTTATCAATAAAGTCATTGAATGTTTAATTTTTGTTTGCTGCAAAAAGTAATCTACTAGTTTCATTAAAAGGGTCCTAGAAACAACCCCTACAAGGTTTCCTCTGATCTTCACATAGTTCTTCTCAGAACATCATACTGTATCTTCTTAGTGTAGTTTCCCTCTGATCTCTAGCTACACTTTTGCTGATGTGCATGTACAAACACTGCACACACACACACACACACACACACACACACACACACACAGAGTCAGTTGTCCTAATATTAAATGAGGAACATTCACATACCTGGTGGTTCTTGACTGAGTTTTTTTTTTTTTTTTTTTTTTTTTTTTACACAATTTGTTTCAAGTTTATTTCTTAAATTTTTCACTGGAGTTAACAAAGTACCTATCTTCCTATCTTACTCTTTTAACCAGACAAAATCATAAGTCTTTGAATTAATATAAGGAAGAAAGCCCTGAGGATTGTAGTGTAGATTTAGGATAGAGCATGGGCTTAGTATGCATGTGCCCTGCTTCAGAACCCTGGTAC
>PVIH01027702.1:0-16486 GCA_004025045.1 Sigmodon hispidus | reverse complement strand
AACATCAAAAAGGAATTTTTGGTGTTGCTTCCTTCTGTTTCCTCTTCATTGCTCAGTTTAGGCCTTGTATTTGTAGGATCGCCACTCTCTTCTGGAGTTACCATGTTGTCCTTTGTAGTATTATGTAATTTTTTGCACTGACGTTTGCCCATGGCTTCAGTGGTTCACGATTAGATAGGTCCTGGTCAGTTGTGGCACTTGGGTTTGTATGCCTCCTGTCACCTTTCTGGTCAGGGTCTGATTCTGTCTTTCAGAGACCCCCGCAGTTGTTGATTTGCTCAGTTCGAGGTCATGGTGGGGAGCCGTGCAAATTCCCTCAGCAGGAGCTGTGGATGTGGTCAGGGACAGAGTTTACCTGCCCCTGCTCCAGAGAGCGCTGGGATTCTGCAGCCAGCACTGAGTCCCGGAAGTGGAACCAGAAGCAATGGGAGCTCAACTCTCCCTCCCAGGCTGGGATATAGGCGCTGAGGCCTCTTGCCCCCTCCTGACCTCTGGGCGGGGTCTGAATCTGCCCTTCAGAGACCCCTGTAGTTGGTTCGCTCAGTTCGAGGTCGTGGTGTGGCAGGGTTTCCCTCAGCAGGAGCTGTGGATGTGGTCAGGGACAGAGTTTACCTGCCCCTGCTCCAGAGAGCGCTGGGAATCTCCAGCCAGCACCCACTCCCAGCCTTTTTATGTGAGTGCTTTGAATAGATCTCAGGTTCACAGGTTTGTAAAGTAAATTTTTTGAGTTGTGCTCCCAGTCCAATGTACTAATTTTACTACACCCTGTTTTCTGGGTTTACATACAGATGCATTATCATCTGCAAGAGATACATCTTCTGATAATTGTTCGCCTGTCATATTTCTTAAATGCAGTGAAATCTTTTGGTCTTTCTATTGGAGAAAGCACCTAGCTGAGTATCTTTCTTTCTCTACAGGCACTCCTTCATCCTCACCAGGTCCAGGCTCTCCGAAAGGTAAAGTACTCCCTTGTACTGCTCACCTGGTGATGAAATCCCTTATTTGCAATGGTATATTTAGAGAGAAAACTTAATGACCATATTGACTACAAATTAAAGATGATTTTAAAACCAATTTCAATAATTTTATCCAATCTAACGTATCTGTTCTCTCACTTTACATACAGATGCATCTTTGATCTCTACAGAAAACACCTCCTCTGGTAATGTTTTCTGCCTGTCCTGTTTTTACTCTAAATAACTGGCAGCCTTTTCTCTTCCTGTTTGGAGAATTACCTTAATATTTGTATCTCTTTGTCTTTAGATATTTCATCAGCCTCAGCAGAATCTGGCTCTCCAGCTGGTAATGACCCTAATGTTCTGTTTAGCTAAATGAAGTGAATTTCAAATCATTCACAGCAAAGTTCTCCTCCTACAAAATTGTCAACCAACACAGCTCTTAAGTGAAACCCATCAGTGTTTTTCCTTCTTCTGTTTGGAAAGTGACCACACATACATTTGTTCTTCTCTTTGCACATAGATGTGTCTTCAGCCTCAGCAGAAGGGAAGAGTGGAGAGCCACCTGGTAAAGTCCTTCACTGTGTTCTCTAAAACATGATTTTTTTTTTTTGGTTTTTCGAGACAGAGTTTCTCTGTGTAACCATCTTGGCTGTCCTGAATCTTACTTTGTAAGCCAGGCTGGCCTCAAGCTCACTGAAATCCACTTGCAGAGGCCTCCCAAGTGCTAGGAGTAAAAGTGTGTGCCACCATGCCCTGGATAATTTTTTTAAATTTGTAATTGTGTGTATTGAGTGTGCACATGCATATGTACACTTGAGTGTGTGTGCCCATGGAGACCAGAGACTTATGATCAACTGCACCTGGACTTACAGACAGCTGTGAGTCACCAAAGTAAATTCTGAGAAGTGACCTTAAGTCCTGTGGAAGAACAGTGAGCAGTCTTAGAGAATGAGAAATCTCTCAAGCTTTTTCTTTTTAAAAAAAGCATTTAATTATACATAGTGAATTTAACTATGATATTGTGTATCATATATATACATAGGATTTTTAATGATATTCACACCCAGTTCCCTATCCAGTCCTCCTCACACTGCTCCTGACCCTGTTCCTCTTGCCAGCAAGAACCTCTTCTGTTGTATAAGGTTTCTGGCCTCTCTGGCCTGTGGTTCAGTGGCTGGGACCTGCTGATCTGCAGTCACACAGAAACACACAGACTCTTATATTAATTTTATGCTGATTGATCTAGGGTCCAGTCTTATAACTTGCTAACTCTTTATTCTTAAACTAACCCATGACTCTTACCTTGTTATGCCCTGAGGTTTTGCTTGCTACCTTTTCTCAGAGCATCATTTCAACTTCTTTCATCTGTGTCTGCTGGCGTCTCATTGTGGTGTCTCCATGATGCCTCTCTGGCTTCTCTGGTCTGCCCTTCCTGTTCCCAGAGTTTATTTGGTCTAGTAGCTTTGCCCATGCTTCCTGACTGCCTTCAGGCAGTCAGTTTTTCTTATTAAACCAGTAGGTTGGACAATTATTTACAATGTAACAATATAAAGCCACTACACTCTAATATTCTGGTGCCTTTTCATTTATTGACCAATGAGTTGATCTGTGTTACTGGAGAAGCATGGTTGAGGGTCATTTCTGAAAGCTTTGTCTACTTAGCAGTGGCCATGCCACTAAAGTAAATGGCTGTCCCTCCCATAGCAGTCAGCTATCATATAGACCTGTAAGGAGTGGCCAGCCTCATGAGCCTCCACTTCCATGACAGTGGTTGTAGATTCAACCTTGGGCAAGTCATGCACAGGTAACTACATTCAAGAGTGCATTGTACTACTCCAAATCCAGAAAATAATGTTCCACATCACCTTGTTTTTTTTTTCCTCCAGTTTTTACCCTTGTTTTAAAGTTTTTAAATGTGTTCTTCATATTGATATCAGAGTCACTAGCTCTAACTATAACTTTAAATGAAACCATGATATACCTGGCTGCTATTACATGCTACTCCCTGATCTTAGAGAGGAACAGGAGCACCAGTTAGGGGCTGAGCATTCAAGTCTCACGTTATCATCACTTTAACTGATTATGAGTCTCTACAATAACTACCTACCATTGCAGTATAGAAAGCTTTTTTAAACAAATCTAAACACAACACTCATCAAAACACAATCACTTAGGTATCAGTATGACAGCCATGTCACATCTTTAGCAGAACAATAACTGTAGCTTTGCCTCAGAGCCGATCACCTCTGGTAGCAGGACTGTGACAGCAGTTCAGTACAGAAATCGTATTGACAGTGTTGCATCCAATCAGAAAAAAACTCGTTACACCTACCATGGATGTGCGACTCTTACACCAGTAGGCATATATTTCCTGGAAAGTACTGTAAGCTGCAGGGTTTTCAGATTAGAAGTGCTGATGATAATAAGCCTTCCCAGCAGCTTACATGGTATCTTCAAATCCTATGAAAGTTAGCCAGTGGGGAGAGAGCTTCCAGCTCAGTTACATCAACAATAGTGATGGTTTTCCTATTTGCCATTCACATTTAGAAAATTAATCTACTTAAATCATGTTGACCACAATGCAAAGACCAATAAAAGACTATCATTAAAAAAAAAATCATTCTGTTCTCTTGGTTTACACACAGATGAACCTTCAGCCTCAGAAGAAGAGATCTCTTCAGGTAATATTTTCAGCTCATCATATCTATTAACTTAAACACAGTCAGAGCTTAATCTACATTGCCTCTTCTCCTGTGGACCTATAGCTATTTCTTCAACCTCAATAGAATCAGGCTCTTCTGATTGGCTCTTTTATTGTGCTGATTATATATGCAGATAGTTTATCATCTGGTGTCTAAAAAATATCCCTAGTTAATAATTCCATTATTCAAAGATTTAAAAATGCACAATACCTCTCTCTCTTTCTCTCTTCCTCTCTCTCTCTCTCTCTCTCTCTCTCTCTCTCTCTCTGTGTGTGTGTGTGTGTGTGTGTGTGTGTGTGTGTGTGTGTGCATGCGCTGTGGTCTTGTGTGATAGTATATGCATCTGTGATAATGTTGTTGTACCTGTGTGCATGGGGATGGAGAGAATGGAGGACAATGTCAGGTGTCTATCGCTAGAACACCATCCATCTTCTTTGACACAGAGTCTCTCATTGGCCTGGTGCTCACTACTAGGGCTAGAGTGACTGGCCACAGTCACAGGACTGCTCTTACTTCTGTATTCCCAGTGCTGGGATTACAAGCATGCATCTCTCCAGGCAGTTTTACATGGGTTTGAGAATTGATCTCAGAGTTACAAGTTTTCAAGGGCAGGTCTTTACCTACTGAACCATCTTCTTATACTAAGACATTAGAATTACAACACCATGCTTTCTGGTTTTACACACAGATGCATCTTCAGTCTCCACAGAAGTCGCCTCCTCTGGTAATGTTTTCTACATGACATATTTTACATTAAGCAAATGACAGCCTTTTCCTATTTGGTTTGGCAAATTATCTCAGTATTGATTTCTGTTTGTCTGTAGATTCTTCTTCAGCCTCAGCAAAACCAAGCTCTTCAAATGGTAAAACCCTCCATTGTGCTGGGTGGCTAAGGAAGAAATTCTTTACTTGTCTTGTATCTAGGCAGTAAACTTATTTAATATTCACATTAATCATAAAGTGAATGAAAACATCTCCAATTCATTCTATCCTTTTCAGAGGATTCTGTTCTCTGGGTTTACACACAGGTACACCTTTAATCATAACAGATATCTCCCCTGATGATCTTTTCACCCCATCACATTTTTTTAATTATTAATTTTTTCATTTATTTTATATACCAACCACAGTTTACACTCCATCTACCTCCCCATTCTCTTCCCCTTCTTGCAGTCTGCCCACCCCACATCCACTCCTCCTATGGAAGTCAACAAAGCCTGGCATATCAAGTGAAGGCAGGACCTAGCTCCTCCCCTGCATCAAGGCTGAACAGGGCATCCCAGCATGGGGAATAGGTTCCCAAAAGCCAACTCAAGCACCAGGGACAGGTCCTAATCCCACTCCTAGGAACCCCAGAAATAGAGCAAGCTACACAACTGTCACCCACATGCACAGAGCCTAGGTCAGTCCCATGCAGGTTCCCTAGCTGTCAGTCCAGAGCCTGTGAGCTCCACAAGGTCAGGTCAGCTGTCTCTGTGGGTTCTTCTGCAGCCTATCACATATCTTAAGTGAAACTCAATCGCTTTTCCTTTTATCTGTTCAGAAAGTGACCACGCATACATTTTCTCTTCTCTTTGCTCATAGATGTGCCCTCAGCCTCAGCAGAAGGGAAGAGTGGAGAGCTAAGTGGTAACATTTTTCACTGTGTTGTTTTAACTAGTGATAAGTGCTTTTTACTTTAAATGTTTAGCATATGGTAATTATGCATGATTATGACTTTGTTATGACAATTTCACACGTGGGTATGGTTTCATTGTCTTCACCTCTATCACCCTCCACTGTGTCTCTCATATTCATAACCTGTTCCTCTTCCCAGTGAGGCTATCTTCTACTTTATGACTTTATTTTATAAGCTACTCAGTTTTATTAAGTTTATTTAGCAAAGTATAGGTGAGGAGTTACTTAAAAGAGCACAGACAGCTTGTCAGTGGCTACAACACCAAAGAAAGGCCACCCAATGCCCATTCACTCTCCTCAGCCACCATCAACTGCCTACAGGGCCTCAGGGAGGGACTGGGTCTCATGAGTGCCTCTTAGTGGGTAGATGATGAGCCCAGTCTTGAGTAAGTCTTGTGTAAATAACCATAGCTACTGAAAGTCAAGAGTGCAGTATCTATGTCATGTCCAGAAGACAGTGTTCTAGAATATTCCAGAAAGTCCTCCTGCTGTTAGTCCTTTCTACTCCCTCCTCCGTACAATTTCCTGAAACCCAGAAGACATGATATTGAAATCTCATTTGAGGCTAAGAATAAAAGTCACTTATTCACAGCTCTTTGGCCAGTTGTGAGTCTCTGCAATAACCATAACCCCTTGCAAAGGCAAGCTTGTCTGGCCAAAGCTGAAAGCAACACTAAGCTATGGGCATAACTGTGCACATTTAGAAGTCAATTTGGCAGTCACACTGTGTCCACTTAGCAAGACACTTAGCAGTGCCTTTCCATGAGGGCTTGTCACCTACCCAGACCAGCATTACAATACTAGATATAAATACTAGATATAACTAGAAGCCTTTGGAGAAGACGTCAAATCCAGTCATAAAGCAGTTGGTTACCCTATAACAGTCAGTCCGCTCTTATACCTGTAAGTGTATTGTGTCCAGCATGTTAGTACTATAGCATTAAAGGGTCACAGCTGTGTAAGACTATGGCCATTATCCCCCAGCAGCCTAAACAGAAACTTCCAGCACTGTGAAAACTAGCCATGAGAGAGAATGCCTTCAGTTCAGGCCTTCATGTTCTGCAACCCAAGAATTTGTGTTTTCATTAACAGACATTTGTGTTTTCATTAACAGACATGTGTTTCTTTTTTTAAAAAAAAAAAAAACAAACAAAACTTTTATTTATTTATTTAGCCTTGGTGTTTGCCTGGAACTGGAACTACAGACAGTTGTTAGCTGCCATGTGGGTGCTGGGAATCGAACCCGGGTCCTCTGGAAGAGCAGACGGTGCTCTTAACCACTGAGCCATCTCTCCAGCCCCCAGACATGTGTTTCTTATTTTGTCATCTTGTATTAATGGTTGTATTGACCACAAATAAAAGATCAGTGAAAAAAATTTCTTTTTTAAAGCATCATGTTGTCTTTGTTTTTATACAGATGCATCTTCAACCTCTGCAGAAGAGACATCCTCTGGTAGTAAATACTTCCTATCAAAATTAAATACAATTTCGGTCTTTTCTCTATTCAGCAAATGGATATAGTTATGCATCTCCTTTTGATCTCTAGATATGTCTTCAGCCTCAGCAGAATCGAGTTCTAACACTGGTAAGTCCCCTGTTCTGCTGCTTCAAATACTGAGCTGAGTTTCTCACTTGTGTTAAACTTAGAAAAATGAATCTATTTAACAATCACTTTGACGTCAAATACAGACCAATGGAAAAAGTCTCATTTTAAATCCCCCTATCTCTGGTTCTTACACAGATGCATCTTCAACTTTGGCGGGAGAGGCCAGCTCCTCTGGTAATGTTTTCTGTTGTCACTTCTTTTTAAAGAAAAACGTAATTTATTTTAGTTGCTTTTTACAACATTGGCAAACAAAAAGTGATCAGTGTGTTATTTTTATACACACTTTGTTGTTGCACACACACACACACATACACACACATGGCATACTTGTGACATTCCACCTCAGTAAGCCCCTGATGTGTGCGCTGGGAACTGAGCTTGAGCCCTCTGCAAGGCTTCTGTTCTTAGCCACTGAGCCATCTCTCCAGCCCTAGAAGCAGTTTTAACTTGTATTTCCCTGATGGGCTAAAGATGCTGAACAACTTCCAAAATATTTGTTGGCCATTTGTATTTCTATCTTTTTGAATTGTCTATTCTATCTATTATCAGACCTTCTATTAACAGTTTTAGGGTTTAGGGATTTTGTTTTTGCAGGTTTTTTGTATTCTAGGTAGTAGCCACCTGGCTGCATTATAGTTGAAGGAGATTTCCTCCTATTCTGTTGGCTTCATGTTTACTTTGCTGATGATTTCCTTGGCTGTACAGAAGTTTTTTAACTTCATATAATCCCATTTTTAATTATTTAATTTATTTATTCTGCTAATAGGGTCCTTTTCAAAAAGTTTTTGCCCATTTCTGCATCTTTAAGTGTTTTTTTTCTTGTTGTCTTCTAGCAGTTACAACATTGTGTGTTTTCCAGTAAGGTCTCTGGTCCATCTTGAATTGAATTTGCACAGAGTGAGAGATGAGATATAATTTCATTCTTTTGTATCCACCCAAATTGTTGACCAAGCTCTTTCATATGTCATTTTCTGATCCCAAGGGTTAAGATTGTATTTATCAAGCCTTTTTTATTGCTTAACATAAAATAAAAGTGTTGCTATAATCTCAGAGTAACTGGTAGACACAGTTGACTTACCAATCATAGCTATCCATACTTCAGTAAGAGACTTAGATGAAAAACAGCCTTTACAATTTTGTTGCATGGGAATTCCCAAGATTGGTGTTGGTGCTTACTGCTATCAGTGAGAGATTAACTGGGGGAAAGCAGCATGTCACAGAAACTACTACTCTTTGGCTCTTTGAATGGCTAGGATTCATGGACTTTGTATCACAGCTTCTGTAAATATCTATCTATCAAAGTTACAAACAAATTCCCCCAATACCCACTGACTGATTCTGGTTTTGCAGGTTACTTGGGGTGATAATAATCGTCTCCTTCACCCTGTTTCCCCTCCACCTCTCCTGCTTTCTTGCTCATCTTCATCATGTCCATCTTCTTCTCCTTCACCAATGACTTCATCTTTGCCACCTTCTTCTTCTATACCTTCTTCTTCTTCTTCTTCTTCTTCTTCTTCTTCTTCATTACACTCTTCTTCCTCACTGTCCTTCCTCCTCCTCTTCATCATAGCATCAACCTCTGCATCTGAATCAGGGGCTTCCTGGTTCTCTTGGTGACAATCAACTGGGGCAGGAGCTAGAGGACATTCTCTAGGTGGTTATTCAGGTTAGTGACCTCACAGTTCACAGATCCAGGTTTTTCAGATCACCCAAGGTTTTCAGAAGTTGCAAGGTGCTGATAAATTTCCATATATTCACTTAGATCTAGATGTGTGAGCTTTTAAAGGGCCTGTCTCAACATGTTCAGGCCTCTAGATATTCTTCTATCTCTGAATTCAAGCTTTTTTATTTTAGCATCATGGGGAGATTTGATCCTAATATCAAGCCTACACTAATTAAAATGAGGAACCCTAAGTTCACAAATTCTGGTATTGACCTGATGTGGTGGGATGCAGGTGTTACTGAGAAAGACCTAGAGGCACAGCTTTGGTGTCTCAAGGACCCTAGATGGGGCATGGTCATCCCCATTAAAAACCCGGTTACACACTACCTGCTCCTCCCTGTTTTGTTCCTACATTCTCAGAAGAAAGAAAGAAAGAAAGAAAGAAAGAAAGAAAGAAGGAAAAGACTGACACTGTCACTATGTAAAACAATTTAAATCTCCAAAAATTGCCTTAAAGTTCAATTTTATATCAATAAATGTTAGTATAAACACTTTAATAAATATTAGTCCTTTATATAATTAATTTCCAATAAATAATTCCTACAATACCTCTAGAGTTTCCCATCATTTGATTTTCAGTTATCAAAGACAAACCCTCTAACATCTGCTTCTCAGCTATTGGTGGATCCTCCTCCTCCTGTCCATGGTCACTTCGTGCCTTGTCTTCACATTCAACGTCCCATGGTGGCAGGGAAGAAGGAAGTGGTGTCCTCAGCAGTGTGGGGAAGGCTGTGGGAGGAGCTGGCTAGCGGTCCAGTCTAGAACAGCACAGGACATGCAGTTGCCCCTCTGCAGATGAGCGTGGCCCCTGGGGCTCCTTCTTCTATCCCAGGGATGCTTAGGCTTCATCTATTGCAAGTTAAGTCATATTTGTTAGTTTTCTTTCTTTATGTATCTCAGACTGTATTATTGTTTCAGCTTATTCACTCTCCTGCTTGGTCTTGTCCAGCGGTGACACTTCTGCTATATTTTTACCTGAATGACTCTTCACTTCCAAAATTTCCATTGACTTTTCCAGTGCCAGGCATGTGTTCACAGCTAATAACCAGGAGGTTAGGCATAGTGGCAGTGCCCCAGCTAGGTGCCAGCAGCAGGCTGACCATCTCCATTTCCTGCTTCAGTCCACACTCCATTCACATGTAACCTAGCCTCTCAGAGTGCCATTTGTGGGAGATACTCTCTGGGAAATACAGCAAACAATAAATACCAAGTCAGAGAGTTGTCCAGAGCACTGCACTGTCCCCCTTAGTTATGTTCATACATACACAACACAGCTTCTGATTCCCCATCTCATCTGGAAGTTCACATTTCTTAAACACAAGGAGAACCTTCCCTTTTCTATTTGGCAAGTGGCATCACTGTGTCTCATCTTTTTGTCTGTAGATACTTCTTCAACCTCAGCAGAAGCAAGCTCTCCAAACGGTAAGCCC
The DNA here is from genome assembly GCA_004025045.1 of Sigmodon hispidus. Taxonomy (NCBI): domain Eukaryota; kingdom Metazoa; phylum Chordata; class Mammalia; order Rodentia; family Cricetidae; genus Sigmodon; species Sigmodon hispidus. The sequence goes on along the minus strand of PVIH01027702.1, from coordinate 6,389 downwards.
ACATGATGCTATGTAAACTAAAGAGATGAGTTCTTTACTTATTGGGTCTGTTTCAAAACTGACTCTGCTTAGTGATCATATTGACCACAAAGTAGATTGTGAGAAATGCCCTCAGTGCCATTCAGATGAATCTAAAGCAATCTGTACTTTGATTTACACACAGATGCGTCTTCAGTCCCAGCAGAGAAGACGTCTGGTAATCTTTGCAGCCTGTCACATTCCGTAGATTAAACAGTCAGGGCTTTTCTGCTTTCTTTTGGCTTATAACACTAGCTATGGCTCCTCTCTCTGTAGATACCTCTTCAACCTTAGCAGAGCCAACCTCGCCAAGGGGTAAGTACCCACTGTTGACAAACAAGAAACCCATTTTGTTTGTCATGTTGTATTTATGAAATGAGCCTGTCTAATGATCCCCTTGTCATCAAATAAAGATTAATGCAGAGACATTCACTTAAAGCATCGTTTTTCTCTGGTTTACACACAAATGCTGCTGAGATCTCTGGTAACCTTTTCAGCTGCCATGTTTCTTCACTGAAACACAACTATAGCTTTTGTTCTTTCTATTTGGAAATGAAACCTCTGTGTCCTGAACTTTGTCTACAACATAAGCCCCATATCTTCTCCACAGAGGTGATAGTCATGTTTCCTTCACTCAGCTGTACACACCAAAGCCTTTCTTCCACTGAAAGCATCTTCTGTCCAAGCCCTGATCTTGATCAGATGAACCTGAGGAATGCTGGGCAAAGGGTCTATATCTTATTCGGTTGTTATTTCAAGTCAAGCTTTGACCCAGCCAGCACATCAGAATACACATGCACACACACCACAAATGCACCACACACATGCACAACACACATATGCACCACGCACATGCACACGCACATACACACACCATACATGCACATGCACTTGCACCACACACATGCTCACTACACACCAAATAGATTGTGACAATAATTCTATTTCTTTGTTCTTTTGTTTTATATCATACCCCTTTCAGACAAGGCCCCTTCCACCCTGTGCATGCTCTTCACTCACTGCAGCTCCCAGAAGAAACCGCTTTCTGAGCAACATCAGCCAAACAAAAACAGTCCCAGAATAACATGTCCTGTTTCTCCAGGAGAAGTTAGAAGCACTCACAATAAATGCATGCCACTCTGGAACAGGCTTATTATTGACGACCTGAAGTCTCATGCAGGATTTCAGTGAAGCCACATTTTAATCCCTTTTTCTCACTGCTTTGTTTTTCAGCCACAGTTCCAACTTTGGTAAAAGTGACTCCGCCGCCATCTGGTAATGATCACCTTTCTTGTTAGTGGAGTAAAGTTCTGTTCTCATTTATGCTCCTACAGTTCATCTCACATTTGTTGCTAACTCTTCCACGTGGCTTCCTTCTGTCCCATCTAATATAGTATCCCGTCTTTTACACACACACACACACACACACACACACACACACACACACACACACACAGAAAACTGCACCTGAGGAATAGGATACTCCTCTTTATTCTCAGCCCTAATAAAAATGTTGCCTAATGCTTGATATGGTGGCTTTAATTGTAAGCACTCAGGAGGCAGAGGTAGGTAAGTTTCTGTGAGTTTGAATCAGCTTAGTCTACATAAGAAGTTGCAAGAGCTAGCCAGGGCTAAGTAGTGAGATCTTGTCTTAATAAAAAACAGTTGCCTATAAAATTGCATGTTTTTTTTTCTTTTAAAAATCAGCAAAAATGCTCTTTTGGGGGCATTTAACAAATTGTTTTACTCTTGAAGAATAAACAAAACATAAAAATATTTGTCACATCTTGATGGCAAGAAACTAAAACATTATAGATACCATTCCTGTGCTCAGTGGAGTGGGGTCTGAAAAAACAGAAAGCAATTTCTCTTCAGTTTGAAGCTGAAATGTGAGCCTGGAAGGGCACACATTTGTAAACCTCTAACACTTTACATCGAAGAGGCAATTATCCCTTTACCTGGTAGGCTTTGGTTTTTTCTTTCTACTCACTAAAATGATAAGGTGTCTACTGGTTGTAATGAGTATTTGCTCTTCCCATGACCTTGGGCTCTCTGGCCTGATAGAGGAAATGTTTCTTGCCTGCCTATGTAACCTCTTAAAAGAGAAAGATGAGGGAAGCTCCAAACCAAGTCATTGGCCTGAGTCAGGAAGCCATGTCTGAGAGATGGAGAAGAGATAGAGCACTACCTCATCAGTCCAGATAGCCCAAGGTCATGGGTGGAGCAAATACCCACCACAATTGTTACTGTTAGAATCACATTTCATTTTCACCTACATTTTTTACTCCTTATGGAGGTAAATTACAAGCCTATAGATAGATTACATGCTGACATATGCAGTGTGGGTCACACATATTTGAAATTCACATCCAAGACCTTGTTCAGAAGATACCCACATTTAATCATTATACACACTTTTCTGACATGCAGGCCAGGACCCACATGTGTCAGGCAATCACTCTCTCCACTGAGCTGCATCCTCCACCCATTCCCCTAGATGCACAAGTATCTTGATTTTGGTATTAGAATACCATGAAACCAAGAGAGGGCAGTTATCGTAGACCATCACATTATAGTCAGAACTAAGACCTGTTAATTTAATATTCACTGGGGATTTTCTTTCGACCAAACAGTGCAGGGCTGACTAATCACTACAGAGACAAATCACCTGGTACCTATCTGTGAGTGTGGCACCTCACCTGTGTGTACAGTAATATAGTCATGCCTCCCACAAGGATGCTTCAGTCAGTGATAGAGCTCTATATATATATTCAACAGTAGCTCAATAGACTGTTGTCTAGAAACCCACAGCCAGCTTTCTGTGTGTAACAAACAGGTCTCCTAACCACTCATTTCTCAGAATGTATCCTTATAATTAAGCAACATAGTTGTACAGGTTTTGATTTTATTGTTTTCTATTCAAAATTAATTTTTGAAGTATTTAGAAGTAGTAGTGCCCTGTGGGTGAGTACCCAGGTTGTTGCCAGTGTGTGACTCTCACATCTGTGTGTAAGGGTAGAATGGCTAAATTATATAATACAGTTTATTTTAAGTATTGCCTCTTAAGAATGGTAGTATTAAGGCTAGTTTAGGGGCCTAGAGAAGAATCTCACTCCAAGTGTCACCCTGAGATAGTGTCCACTGAACTCCTGACTTCTCTTGCTCCACAGATTTACCTCTGCGCCTGGTAAATGGGCGGAACCGCTGTGAGGGCCGGCTGGAGGTGCGGCACCAGGGTGTGTGGGGAACCGTCTGTGATGACCGTTGGAACATCAAGAATGCCCGAGTTGTGTGCCGCCTCCTGGGCTGCGGCCATGCACTGGGCGCCCCTAGCAGAGGCCATTTTGGGGCAGGCACAGGCCCCATCCTGATGAATGAAGTGCGATGCTCTGGCAGGGAGGACTCTCTGGAGAGCTGTGCCCATGCTGGCTGGAAAAGGCACAACTGTCTCCACCATGAGGATGCAAGCGTGGTCTGCAAAGGTCCTGCACAGGCAGGCATGGGCTCCTCTGCAGGTATGGGCCTAGGCCTAGAAAAGCCCCTAGGCTCTGCCTTAGCACCATCCATCCTTAAGGTATTCATCATTTGGCCAAGACATCACATTTTAGGATAAAGAGTTAGTGGTGATGACATTTTGACTATTGGCATGACTTTGTTAGCAACTTGCTCTAATCCTAGCTCAGTGAAATATTTGTCAGATATATAGCTGAAGAATTATGAGATCTATAGAAGGGAATCAGTGACAGCGGCATAGAACCATCAAGAGCACAGCAATTGCTGTGGTTAGGTACAGCTTATCCTGTTATTTTTCTCAGTCTCTGAGCTTATCAAAGATCCCATCCTGGAGACACTGTGGGATCCAGACCTAACCAAACCACAGAGTCTAAAATATACTCCACAGTGTCCTGGCTTCCCTGTGTCCATTGCATCAAAGATTTTGCCTATATCTTTCCTGGAATATATTTTATTCTCAGCTATTTAGGTCTTGGCACTCTAACTACAACCTGTTTGGCACAGTACTTTCTTCTAACCATTATGTTAGCCCCAAATTGGTCTATGCAAACTTCAGAGAGTTGGACACTTCTAAGACCTGAAGCAACATAAGTTCACCTTATCTATTCTGTTGCTATTTATATTACAGGGAAACAAACCATGGCCATTGCTTTTACCTTATATAAGCTCTGTTTTGCATAGACACGGGGCCCAAATAGAAACACCACCAAAGCCCCTGAAGCCAAGCACTACTCAAGAAATGGAAGCTGCATCTGTATATTTTGGAACCTATACCTTCCAGACTTTGGCTGTCCAAAGGGATCTATTGTGTCTAAAGGGCTTGGATGAATCTGGCTGCACATTTCCTGGGCTGAGTCTTGGCCCTGGGACACTGCCCTGTCTTGATTCAGAGCCAGAGACATTCTTGCCTCAGAATCCATTTTTCTCAGCCTCAGGCCCTAAGCGTGCCCAGGTGTGGAAAGAGACAGAAACAAAGAGCTCTTCCATGCAATGGAGTTTGTATTCACCATCCCTTTGCTCCCACAAAGCTTGACATTGATAACGCCTGTGTTCTCAGTGCTACTTCACATGTGTCAGAATCCAGCTCTGTCAGGAAACAGTAGGCACTCTTTAGCCTGCATGTTCTGGAATGTTCTCATTCCATTACACTCCAGCTGCAATGGCTTGTCTAATGATAGCTTATACTGTCCTCCTCCGGAGTTTCCGACCACTGACATTCACATTTCATCTCTCAACAGGTCCAGCTGACTCTCTTGTGCCCAAGGATAATGGTAAAGTCATCTTCCCTCCGGGGTCTGAGGCACACTGGGGAAGGAACTATGAGAGTAACTAAAGGGAGAGAAAAAGGAGGCATGAGGGGGTCCTACTTGCCTACACAGTGGGAGTCACGGAAGAAACCCCTTTGTGCTCAGGCTCTCTCAGTTCTTGGTCCCACTCTTCTTCCATGCAAAGGTCCAGACAGATACATGTTCACACTGAGCCTATCATGAGCTGTCCTTCAACTTCCTGGGGCTCTGACCTGGGGCCCATGGAGTATGGGATCTAAGCAGGATTCCCTATTGATGTGGACCAACTTCAAAGCCTTTAAAAAATGTATTAGCAAAGCCAATGAAAGTCAGGGCTGTGGAGATGCCTCTGTTGGTAAAGTATTTGCTATGCCAGCATGAGGACTTGTTGATCCTGAGCACCAACATAAAAGCCAAGCACAGTTGTTTGCATCTGTAATCCTTCCACTAGAAAGGTAGAGACATCTTTCTGTAATCCTTCCACTAGAAAGGTAGGAGGATCCCAGGGGCTTACCAGTCAGCCAGTCTAACCAAACCAGCAAGGTCCAGGTTAAATGAGAGACCTTGTCTCAAAAAGTAAAGCAGACAGTCGTCAAGGAAAGTTATCCAGCTTTCACCTACGGCCTCCTTCACAAATGTGTGTGAGTACACACACACACACACACACACACACACACCAGGGGAAATTGAGCTAAAGTGATTAAAGAAAATCAGTGGTTCTCAAACCTTCCAATGCTGTGACGCTTTAATGCAGATCCTCATGTTGTGCTGACCCTGAACCATAACTACTTCATATGCTACTTCATAACTGTAATTTTGCTACTGTTATGAACTGTAATGTAAATATCTGATATGCTAGTTATCTGGTATGTGACCTTCAAAAAAGGAATTTAGACACACAGGTTAAAAACCACAGGAGGAAGGGATGCTGAGGCAGACCCAGCTAATCCCAGAGCACTGTCTGTGCTACTGTTGCAACATACAAACAGCCCCGACACATACATACAGACACATCAATATACCTCTTTTCTCTCTTCTTCAGCTCAGCTGTCCTGTTTGCCTCACCTATTCCAAGCTGTCATTGACCGAGGCTATCTCCGGAGATTAGGCTATTCCTCCTGGGACATCCATTTAAATGATAAGATGTGTCGTCCCCAAGTCACTGGGCGTTACCTCATCTTCAATATTCCTTATGGTCACTGTGGCACCATTAGGCAGGTAAGAGGCTGACAGGAAGGTATTGACCTTCTATGGATGGAGTCCAAGAAGAGAGGCTTAAAAAATTAAACTGCCTGTTAAAACCTGTGTAAGACAGAGGAAGAACTTTATTTCTGAAGCAGCTCACTGATGTGTCTAAAATGTTCCACCACATTTCAGACATATCCTGAGATGATGTGTAACAAATGTTAAGTGCAATGATATGGTTAGTGTGTTGGGTATATGGATAGATGAATGATGAATGGGTTGATAATATTCTCCCAGTTTCAAAGCCAGCATTTGTCATAGCATGCTTCTTTTTTTTTTTTTTTTTTTTTTTTTTTTTTTTTTTTTTTTTTTTTTTTTTTTTTTTTT
>PVIH01027701.1:0-16488 GCA_004025045.1 Sigmodon hispidus | reverse complement strand
AAGAAATCCCACTAAAGTCAGGAACTAGACAAGGATGTCCTCTCTCCCCTTATCTATTCAATATAGTTCTCGAAGTCTTAGCTAAAGCAATAAGGGAACAAAAAGAGATTAAGGGCATACAAATTGGAAAAGAAGAAGTGAAGCTATCTCTATTTGCAGATGATATGATTGTATACATAAGTGACCCACAAAATTCTTCCAAAGAACTGCTACAGCTGATAAATACCTTCAGCAATGTAGCAGGATACAAGATTAACTCAAAGAAATAAGTAGCCCTTCTATACGCTAAAGATAGAAGAGCTGAAAAAGAAATAAGGGAAACATTACCCTTGATATTAGCTGCAAATAGTATTAAATACCTTGGAGTAACTATAACCAAAGAAGTAACAGACCTATTTGACAAAAATTTTAAATCATTGAAGAAAGAAATTGAAGAGGATATCAGAAAATGGAAAGCTCTCCCATGTTCCTGGATAGATAGGATCAACATAGTAAAAATGGCAATTCTACCAAAGGCAATCTACAGATTCAATGCACTGCCTATCAAAATCCCAACACAATATTTTTTGGACCTTGAAAGAACAATACTCAATTTCATTTGGAATAACAGTAAAGCCAGGATTGCCAAAACAATTTTACTCAACAAAAGAACCTCCGGAGGTACCACCATCCCTGACTTCAAGCTATACGATAGAGCTACAGTAATAAAAACAGCCTGGTACTGGCATAAAAACAGACTTGTGGACCAATGGAATAGAATTGAGGATCCAGACATTAACCCAAAAACTATAAACACCTGATTTTTGACAAAGAGGCCCAAAACATTCAATGGAAAAAAGGTAGTATATTTAACAAATGGTGTTGGCATAACTGGAAGGAAGTGTGTAGAAAAATGCAAATAGATCCGAGCCTGTCACCCTGCACAAAACTCAAATCCAAGTGGATCAAAGACCTCAACTTAAACCCAGCTACTTTGAACTTGATAGAAAAGAAAGTGGGAAATACACTTCTACAAATTGGCACAGGCCACCACTTCCTAAATATAACAGCAGTGGCACAGGCAATAAGACCAACAATCAATAAGTGGGATCTCCTGAAGCTGGGAAACTTCTGCAAAGCCAAGGACACTGTCAATAGGACAAAATTACAGCCTACAGAATGGGAAAAGATTTTCACCAACCCTACAAGTGACAGAGGACTGATCTCTAAGGTATATAAAGAGCTCAAGAATTTAGATCCCAAAACCTTGAATAACCCTATCAAAAAATGGGGTTCAGATCTAAAAAGGGAATTCTCAGCAGAGGAACTACGAATGGCTGAAAGGCACCTGAAATCTTTAGCCATCAGAGAAATGCAAATCAAAACAACTTTGAGATACCACCTAACACCTGTTAGATTGGCTAAGATGAAAGGCACAGATGACAGCCTATGCTGGAGAGGATGAGGAGCAAGGGGAACACTCCTCCATTGTTGGTGGGAGTGTAAGCTTGTTCAGCCACTTTGGAATACAATATGGAGGTTTCTCGGAAAATTGAGAATCAATCTCCCCAAGTATCCAGCAATACCACTTCTGGGTGTATACCCTAAAGAGGCACATTCACACTCCAAAGGTATTAGCTCAACTATGTTCATAGCAGCATTATTTGTAATAGCAAGAACCTGGAAACAACCTAGATGTCCCTCAACTGAAGAATGGATTAACAAACTGTGATATATCTACACAATGGAATACTACTCAGCAGTAAGAAAAAATGATATTCTAAAATTCACAGGCAAATGGATGGATTTGGAGACTATCCTCCTGAGCAAAGTATCACAAACTCAGAGAGATAAGTAGGGGATGTACTCACTCACTAGTGGTCTCTAAACAAACAAACAGGAAAAAAAGCCAAACATGCCCAAGCAGCAAACCACAACCACTGAACAGCTTGGGATCAGAAGCACCCTGGACTGACCCTTCAAACCCCAGTCCATCTATAGGAACACCTGGCTCACTCTTGAGGGAGGGGGGACAAAACTGGATTTGGCCGGGAGTGAAGACTGATCCAAGCATTATTGGGCCAGTGGGACCATAGGACTGTCTGCTCCCTGCCAAGGGAGGGGATGGGGAGTTGCAGAGAAGAAAAATGACCAGATGTGGTGGGAGGGGGAAGAGACCTTAAATAAGGATATACAAGGATGGAAAAAAAAATTCAGAGGGAAAGCTGAACACAAAGAAAATATATGTGTAGCAATCTTATTTGCATTTCCACCCTTGATAAGCCATGCTTATGATTATTATCTTCTGTACAGTTATTGTTAACTCTTCAGCATTTTTAAATTCTTTTTACTGTTTTTTTGATAAATACAAAATAAAGAAGGAAAAAAAAGAAAAAAAAAGACAGCAAGATCTCTAAGTTAACTACTTGGTATTAACATTATCTACTAATTAGCTATGGGTACACACTTTCTATAAGATTTTTGACTATAAAAAGAAGAATTTATGGTTGGATATGTGTAAATTTTCATGCAGCAGTTGCCTTCTATATTGCAGAGATTTCTTACCAAGTTACTACAGTACCTTATCAATTTAGAGGATTCTTAACCTGTTATCAAGTCTATGGCTGATGAAAACAATTCTTCTAGGTCATTCTGATATTTCTGACTAATATAATTGTAATCCAAATCTCAAAACAAAAGAAACAACAGCAACAATACAAAATCCACTAGGATGTATTTTACAATGTGTCCCTTTGGACAAAATTAGGATATGAAAACTATCAAAGACCAATTTCTTAACTTAAAACTTCACTTGCAAGTTCTAAGTCTTCTACTTGGATGCAGGAAATAGAATGTATTCAGTCACCAAGAGGCAAAGGAGCTTCTGAAAGGCTCATTAGTGGTCTCTAAACAAACAAACAAACAAACAAGAAAAAAGCAAAGCATGCCCAAGCTACAAACTACAACCACTGAACAGCTTGGGATCAGAAACATCTTGGACTGACTTCTTGGATCCCACTCCCCCTAGAGGAAAACCCGACTTACTCTTGAGGTTGGGGGGAGAAAACTGAATCTGCCAGGAGTGGAGACTGAACTAAGCAATATTTTGACAGTGGGACCTTGGGACCACCTGCCGCCTGCCTGGGGGAGCGTATAGTGGAGAAGAGAGAATGACCAGATGTGTTGGGAGGGGGAAAGGACCTTGAATAAGGATATACAAGATAGAAAGTGTGACTTCTTTGATTGCAATAATAATAATTTAAAAATGAATAAATATAAAAAAATTGAAAATGTAGAAGTCAATTATCATTATTTGCAGACAATATGATAGTATACATAGATGAGAAATTCTACCAGGGAACTATAAACACCTTCAGCAATGTAGCAGAATACAAGATTAAGTAAAAAAAAAAAAATCAATAGAACTTTGAGACACCACCTTACATCTGTCAGAATGGCTAAGAAAAAAGACACAGATGACAGCCTATGCTGGAGAGGATGTGGAGAAAGGGGAACACTCCTCCGTTGTTGGCAGGAGTGTAAGCTTGTTCAGTCACTCTGGAATGCAGTATGATGGTTTCTCAGAAAAACTAGGAATCAATCTCCCCATGGATCCAGCATTAGCACTTTTAGGCATATACTCTAAAGATGAACAGTCCCACCCCAAAAGCATTAGCTCAACTATGTTCATAGTAGCATTATTTATAATAGCAAGAAGCTGAAAACAACCTAGATGCTCCTCAACTGAAGAATGGATTAGCAAACTGTGGTACATCTACACAATGGAGTACTGCTGAGCAGTAAGAAAAAATGATATCCTAAAATTCTCAGACAAATGGATGGATATGGAGAATATCCTCCTGAACAAGGTATCACAATCCAAGAAAGAGAAGCAGAGGATGTACTCACTCATAGTAAACTTTAAAAGAAAAAAAAAAAGATGTCATTGTATACAAGAGCTCAAGGATAGAGCATAGTTAAATAACACAGAGCTCCACTTCTGCATTGATGGTCTCTGGCAGGGATGTATTTATAGTCAATTCATTAGGACTTAACCATTGTTTAGTTTTACAGGGCCCCACAGAGATACCATTGCCCACAAGCCAGCATGAAGCAACCTAATAAGAAAACTATATCCCTCTCTTGATAAGTTTGTCATCTGAGGTTTATAGATAATTATCATTCTGATAGGATAGTTATAAGTTAATCTTGGGTAGAGGATAGAATGATATTATAGATGTAGAATCTTCTTTTAAAGAAGAGAAAAAGGAATAGATAGATTATTATATCCACCTGCAAACAGCTATTAGCCAAAGGATGACCCCAAAATGAATTGCCATGGTATAGATGCTTATATATTGATACAAATAGGAAATTATTCTATGTGTTTGATTGAGATAATCTGTATATTGATACAAAATTTAATGTATAATTGCCCTATTTTGCACGTTTCTACCTCTGTTTAAAATATTTTGCACATTAATGCATATTAAGTATGTTGTCATTTCCATAATGCAATTTCTACCTCTATTTATTTATGCTAGTCATAGCATTTGTTATAGTATATACACAAGTTGTTTTGAATAACTCTGTTTAGATATTTTGTACAATGATATATAGGTAGGATACTGTTGTCACTTTATACAATATACGTATCCTGGTTAATATTCATAAGATTGTCATATTTGAAGTCTTTATGCCAAAATTGTACATTCATTTATAGAATGCCTATTCTTACAATGTAAGCTTCACTCTTTCACTGGAATTGCAGAATACCACTACTCAGATTTGCCATATAACAGTCAAGATACTCAGGCTTTCCAGAAACATGCTGGAATATATCAGATAGATAGGTGTCTTTAACAACTTCATAGACCAAGAGAATATGGCATTCAAGATTTTGTTATCTAGAATTTGTTCATGAGAGACATGACAACTCCTGGCATTACTATTCCTTTTCCATGGTGGTGTTGAGCATTTCGGACATTTCACAAAGCGATTGTCTTCTTTGGCAGATAATGGTCTAAGGGGCAGACGACTGCACTTGCCCCGACTGCTGTCAGCATGCCACTGACCGATCTGGACAAGCAGGGTGAAGGATAGAGACTGCCGAAGCCTGCCTGGATAGGATAAGATGACCGCACCCAAAATAACCTGCTTCTGAAGAGACTTGTCAGTCATTCCAGGCCAGTAGCCAGAAAACTGGATGCTCCCACTATACAGAGAAGCTATGAATGACTGTCCAGATAGTTAGCTGTCATTATCCTCTCCTAAATCTTGAAAGTTACTCTCTCGTGCTTCCAACCTTCAGGTAATATATTTTCCCTCTCAGGTCTTGATAATGTTGAAGACTGGATAGTTGAGATTGCTATTACTTCATATCTCGGCACAAACATTCAGGTATTAGAAATTTATCATTTAAGATAAACATCCTTGAAGCATTCCCTGTACATTGCCTCATTTCAATATTCTAGACATTAAGATGTACCTTGTATTTGTTGTTTGTTAGTTGTAGTGTGACCTTGCTTATGTTAGTAGTGCCTTTCCCTTCCCCAGGCACAACCTTATCATAATCCCTATAGTATATAGTCTTATACTTAGCTTACAACTTTCTTATTTAGACAAAAGGGGAAAATGTAGTGGGAAATCAGAATTTACCCAGGTAAACACTTGTGATGTCAAGGAACTGAATCCCATCGGGGTGTGGTCAGCTTTGGAAATGTTGGGACACGAAGGTGACTCACCCTCTTTGGCCTTACCTACATTGCATTCCCATTGTGCACCTCGTCCCCCTTGCCATTCCATTAGAATTTCCTTTTATACTGTGCTTTTGGAATAATAAATGTTACTAGATTATATAGAAAAGCGGTTGAGAATCATTCTCCAATACAAACCTCCAAGAACTCACAGGATGTCCCTGCCTGGGTCTCCAACCAATAGTGAAGGTGTTACCTAAACATGAACTCCCCTATAATCAAATTAATAACCACCCTAAGTTCTATCACAGAACTTACATCTATCACAGAACAACAATGAATAGAGACAGAGGCAGGGATACATGGCTAAGCAGTGGGCTGAATCCCTGCTCCAGCTGAAAATTATCCAGACCAGCAGGATGAAAAAAACGGGGACCTGCAACCTAAAGGGGAGAAATGAGAGAGGAAAGAGACACAGCAGGACAGTATTCTGATCAAGCTGCATTTTTAATTTTTCTCAGGGGGTTTAGATAGTGAGGAGAAAGGGAGGTTGGCAGAGCAGAGGGATCATGTATAATCTCTTAAATTCATGTTGTTTGCACAGATATTCTAACAGGGAGATAAAGCAATTCCTTGCAGCCTAGAGTATGTCACATAGTTTCTGGTAAATGGCTAACTATCATAAAAGAAAACAGAAGCCCATAAACATAGCTAACTTATAAACAGAATTGGCTAACCTAATATGGCTTGGCTTTTACAGGGCAGAGGGGCTTGGTGGGAGGGTGGGAAGCAGAGACTTATAAACTTAAAATGACTAACTAAAAAATGGCTAAGCTAATATGACTATACTAAAGCCAATACAGGCTTTGACTCCCGTCAGAAAATGGGGGAGGGGACCTTATATGAGCAAGAGGATAGGGAGTATGAGGAAAATTCTCACAGTAATGGCTGGATGGAGCTCTGGAGAGCTCACTGAATCAAGAGCAGCCACCTGGGAACCATCAGGGAAAGGAGCTAGGCCCTCCAAGGAGAGGCAGCTGTCCACTGACGTGGCAGTATGTGGAGCCTCAAGGGGAGCATTCAAACTGTGTTTCTGTGCATGGACTGGAACCTTGGAGCGCATTCCCTCCAGAGGAACAGCTACACCAATCTTGATATTAAGATGAGGAAAGTGGACTTGCCTGGAGTGGATGCTGAGCTAATCCACCTTGGGACTTCTTGCTCTTTCTAGAGAGGGGAAGGAAGGAGGCTGAAGGCTGACAGAGAGGGGTCAATAAGGGGAAGGAGGTTGGTACAAAGGGATACATGGATAAAAATGACTTTGTTCTATAAAAATAAATAAAATAAAGAACAACAAAATAAAAATAATTTTAAAAAACAACCTGGAAGCAACCTAGATGCCTCTCAACTGAACAATGGATTAAAAAAATCATTCTATATTTCCACAATGGAATACTACTCATCAGTAAAAACAATGACTTTCTGAAATTTGCAAATAGGTGGATCTGGAGAGTATCATCCTGACCTAGATAACACAGATAACACAGAACCAGGGAAAACAGAAACACACACACACACACACACACACACAGAGAGAGAGAGAGAGAGAGAGAGAGAGAGAGAGAGAGAGAGAGAGAGAGAACCTTTCTGGTTTGACTGTAGAAGTGTTGCTTAGCAGGAATTTGTGGTGGCCATAGTGTATCCGTTGGCATTAGCTGTGACCTACAGTACTTTCTTCATCTGTAGTTGAGTCTAACCTGGCTTGAGAAACTTTAGATTTTATTTTTTATGTTCCATGTATTTTAGTGAAAAGAGAAGCTTTATTACAGTTTGGGATTTTTTTAGCTATCCTAGATATTTTGCATCTTTATGTAAAGTTTGATATTAAAAAAAAGAACAGAAGTAGGTTTTAGACTTAAAGCTAAGGATATCCAGGCTAAAATCCTCAAACCCCAAGCTAGGTAACAGGAGGAAAATAAGAGAGACATCCGTAGATTTCGCTGGAAAAAGGGTAATACAGATCTTCTGAGTAAATTGGCATTATATAAAGGAATGGGGCAAGGGTAGGTGGAAAGAGATTATGAGAGTATGAAATGGTTGAGTGTGAGGAGCAACAGAGAGATAGAACAAAGATATCATGATAGAGGGTCTCATTCTGGGGTTAGAGAGAAAGCTTGTGCTACTGAAACACCCAAGACCCAACAAGGTGCCGTTGACTAGAACTCCAAACAATAGTGGAGGGGTGCCTAAACACCACTTCCTCTGTAAGCAAATAAATGAGCACCCTAAATACCCATTATAGAATTTTCATCCAGCAACTGATAAGGCAGAAGCAGAGATCCATACCTAACCACTGGGTTGAGCTCCCAGTCCAGTTGAAGACAGGGATGAGGGAGTATATGAGCAAATAGATGAGAATCATGAAGAGGAGACCCACAGAGTTGGATGACCTGAGGTATTGGGTGCTCACTGACTGAAATAATAGCTAAGAAACTTTCATAGAAAGGAACTAAACTCTGTAAAGGCAGACAACAGTCAAATGGTGTGGGCAGTTTGTGGAGCCTCTTGCAGTAGGACCAGAGTTTATTTCTGATACATGGAAAAGCTTTGTGGAGCCCATTTCCTACAGAATAAGATCTTACACTGCCTTGCTATTGGAGGTTGTAATAAGAAGTTTCTATCCCTTCTAGATGAAGTCTGAACCTATAATCCAGCAGCTGCTGAGCTCCAAATAATCACACAAAGTCTTATATTACATAAAGCTGTTTGCCCTATGGCTCAGGCATGTTACTTACTATCTCTTTTTTTTAAGTCTCAGGAATTTAAATATTTATTTAAATAAACTATATAAAGTACATACAAATATATGTGCATGAACACACACACACAACACAAAACACAGATATATGAAGTTAAGCTATCTAGGCTGACAATGCTCCCTTCAAGAAACAGACTAAAAATGTTCCTGTATTACATATAAGCTACCTTCTCTCAAAACATTGTCAGAGTAGGGCAAATTACTCTTTGAATACTATATATTATTGTTGTGGCCCTTGGTTGCTCTCAGAGGTTGAGAGTTGGTCTTTATTGCTGAAGATACTATACAGTTAGTACAAAGAACTCAGAAGATTACAACTGGATTTGACATGAAAGCCTGTTTCCTGTGGTCAGGTGTTAATAGTTTCAAAGTTTTTGTGCAAATTGCTGATGGATGGAAAAAATTAAATAGTTGTAACAACACCTATGAATCATGCAATGACCAGGATGCCAAGATATCTATAAAGGTACAGTAAATAGCACTACTATGTTGGTAGTAACCCAAAGCTATTTAATTGGATTTAGGGCAAATCAAAAGAGGGAATCATTCCTAGGATAGAAAATCTAGCCTGGGGCTAGTGAGGTCATAGTAGACCTTAGAAAATAATCTATTACTGCCATTCTTTTTTTATTTTTTACTCTTAAACTAATCCCATAATTCTTATCTTGCTTAGCCACATTGCTTCATAACTTTTCTCCAAGCACCATTCTTGTCTTTTTTCCTCTGCATCTGCTAGTATCTTCACTCTGCTCACCCACTTCCCAGGATTTACCCTGTCTGCTAGCCATTGCAATACTTTCTACAGGCCAATCAGCATTTTAGTAAATCAATACTAGCAGCAAACCCTTACAGTTTACAAGAGCAATATCCCACAGCTGGGGGAAAGAGACTCTGTCCTGTATACGCCAGACTAAATTGACTCTCATTGGGTGTCTTGCCCTTCCTGGGAATGAATAGGGGATGGGTTGGGAGAAGGCTGGTTTCAGGGAGGACTGAGAGAAAGAGAGAGAGAGAGAGTGGAAACAGTGGTGGCTATTGGGAAAAAAAAATGTAATAAATAATAACATTGTGAAACTGTTATTGCAGAGATCTTTCACTGCTCTTGTTTGGATTATTCCTAGAATAACAGAAGAAGAGGATCACAAAACCTATGTTTTGTAGGATGAAACAGTAGAAAGATAGAAAAGGAAAACCAACAACAATTATTGAAGGTAGGTTTTAATACATATCCTCAGGAATATTATCAAGGGGACACAGATGTAGTTTCATTTAGTGATCTTTAACAGCATTTGTGGTTTCTTTAACTCCCCAGGCTGAACTAAAATTCTAGGCTGTAGGACTGGTTTGCATGTTAAAACCACATTTTAATGTATTCAAAAGAGTTAAAAGAAAAAAAAATGCTGCTCAAAACTGTTTGGTAGACAGTTCAGAGATAAGGAAGCAAAGGTGAGAGATTAAGCAGGGAGTCACTTGAAGGAGTCATGTTTAGTATTGGTATAAATGCTCACCTGCTAAGTCATCTTCCTGCACCAGAGTTTTCTTGATGCATCCTACACACAATGAAAAACATACAACACTGTGGGTGACAGTCCCTCCAAACTCACTTCTGACAGTCAGTCACTTACTGTCCCTGTATCTAAGACCAAAAATCATGCCCAGAAGCTCACTCCTATTCTCTCCCAATCTTCACTCTTCTAGATATTCATGGAGTAAATTTCTCAAGATGGAAAAATGACCACCTAAGATGTGAAGTCCTCAAATTGCCAAGAGAATAAGCCAAACTTATTCTCACTTTCTCACCTCAGTGCTCTCATCTCTCTTGTCATTTCCACCTGGTGTTTTTCAGGCACCTCAGATGGTGTTTTTCTCTGTAATCTCCCAGCCTCACCATGGTCTGTCAATAGTAACTGTAATTCCCTTTAAGGGTTTGAACTGTGCGGGTGTTCTTATGAGATGATTTCTAATCTCCATGCTGACACTGTCACTGCATTAAGGATGAAATGATAATCACTTCCCAGTAGGATGACCTCACTGTGAGCCAAACCTTTATCTCAGGGATGAAATGCCCTTCTGTGCACACAAGTCTGAAGGTGAGTGAACTGGCCACTGTCCCAGTGAACATACTTGGTAAGTTGATACCTTCTTTTCTGATAGTTTGATATCACTGGAAATCCTTAAGAATATACTATAAGTATGCAACATTTCTTAAATAGGCAGTAAAAAAATTGCTCTGAATTATTCAGAAATGATTGGGATCAAATGATTTACTTTGCTCAGCCTGCAAGTGTGCCAGGCTGCCAAGGATATTTAAAAACATATGATACCATGTTGATCTAAATCTGAGAATTCACCTCAGAGCCTTTTCTGTAACATCCACACAACCACATACATTCCCAATTTCTTTTTTTTTCTTGCTTTGGGGAACAAGGTAAACTTTATAACACCACTGATTTTATTTCTATGGGAACTTTCTAGGACTCTTGTGATGAAAGTAAATGAATCTTCTCAAAAGTGTAATAAAACTGCCATTAAAAATTGACTAGGACATTTCCAGAATTATGGTTTAAGAAGAATTAGTCATTAGATAAATTCCTCATGACTATCATATGACCAGAGTGACATTATCTTGATAGAACTTGTCTCAAAATGCTTGTCCTGAAAACATTTCAGTTTTTAGCATTTTCTTCTCTTAACTCACCTGTACTTTATCTAAATTTTTATATTTTCCAAAATTAATGCTAATTATATAACTAGTAATAACAGCCTTATTTTAAAAAACTGAAATTTAATTACCAAAAAAGGCAATTCTTGTTTTGATAGGTATTATTTTCTTTGGAAACACACTATATTTTAGGAAACTTTCTATGATTCATTTGTGTGGGAACTGTTTGGTTTGTAACAGGTTCTCACAATGTAGCCCTGACCAGCTTGAAACTCCCAATGTAGACATGGCCAACCTTGAGCTGATGGATATCTGCTGCCTATGACTCAGGAATGCTAGAAGTAAGGGCATATTTTACCCATCCAGCCAAATTTTCTATTTTTATAACATAAAATATTTAAGATTATATAGTATATTAATATATTATATTATACATATATTGTATATTTACTTTTATTGTATTGTTTTTTACTTTAAATAATGCCAACTGAACAGCCTTAACTGAATTCCTTAATTTTGTCTCATATGTTAACACAAAATATGAACTTGTATGCAAATAGGTAATAAACATTTGGCAGAGATAGAGTTCTTCTACCAAGAGAGATCTTGATTCCCATTATTTTTTCTTTATCTTTACTTCAATGTTGGTTTCTTCATTTTTGATTTTTGTCATTCAGAGTTTTTCTGATCATGAGCATTGAACTCAGACCCATGAATTCTAAGCAAAAGCTTAATAACTGAGCTATATTTGTCCCAGCCCTTGCTATTTGCTTAATTGTATCAAATGTGCAGTTAATTTATATTAATATATTTCAATAGACTTCAAGCATTACTTCTACTATAAATATTTCATCTTTGGCTATTGGGATTCTGCTGTGCTGAATTTTCATTCACACATACATATGCAGTGTTCTATGTGCCTTATTTGGTCTCTTGTGCAGAAGGTCTGGATTTATTAATCCACTTCCTCAGGTGTAGAGTCAGCTTTTTTAATTTTCAGAAACTCTGATTGCTTTTGAGAAGATGGATATTAAGGCTGTGTATGGGAGTCCACAGCTTTGTTTCCAGCATTCTAGAAGCAGAGATAAATGCTACTCAGTAGCTTGGGGCAAGACTGGCTACAGAGCAGGAACTGGTCTCACAATCTAAAAGTCAAAGAAAAAGATATTTAAAAGCTATGTATGTATGTAATACAAACAGGACATATAACATGTACTTGTATAATAATTTTACTATGTCATCTTGTAATATTTTAATTTTATTCTATTTAGCTATTAAAATCTACAGAGTTATGTTAAACTGATTTTGCTAAAAGTCAATGTAAACAATACCTCATTGCTAAATTAATGCTGAATCCTTTTGAAAAATTAGGTTTACTTTTTTACATTTTATATTTTTTTGAGACAGGGTCTCACTATGTAGCCATGGCTAGTTTTAAACTCATTAAACCAGGCTAGCTTCAAACTCACAGATATCTACCTGTCTCTGTCTCCTGAGTGGAATTAAACTATGCCTGGTTGGTTTTTTAAAGATTAATTTTTGGTTTATGACTTATTCTTGCTCTTCAATATTTTTATATATAATTTGGTGAATTTATATCATGCACCCCATCAAACTCAGTTATCAATCCTCTCAGTTTCATACCCATTCTTATGAGCTCCCCATTTACAAAAAAGTCCATTCATACTGCTCATTTACTTACTGGAGCATAATTAAATTCTTGCAATAAGTTTTTGCATTATTATATTTAAGAAAATACATTTCTATCTTTGATTTCTTTTAACAGGTATATATTTGTCTTCTTTATGTGTGTGGGTATGGATTGTGCATGCATGCTCACATGAATGCACACATTCGTACACCTGATTTCAGAGCCCAGGATGCCCAGAAGAAACAGACAACCTTGTAGCTGGTGTTATAGGGACTTGTGAATTTAATAAAGTGTGTGCTAGGAACTAAAGTTGAATCCTCTGAAAAAGAATGAAGTGGTATTAAACACCAAGTCATCTCCCCAGTACCATTTTACCTCTTTAATATACATGGTTGCATATGTATGTCATTCTGATCATTTGGAGGGCAGGAAACAACTTGTAGCATTTGTTATTTTTCTATCAATAGGTTCCATAAATCAATCCCAGATTATCAGACTTGGAAACATTACCTACCGAGTCATGAACTTCCAAAGACAATCAAGAAGTAAGATACTTTGTGACAGCCTAGCTCTGTAATACCTTCTCTACATTGCTTACTGTCACTCACAAAGTCTATTTTGAAAAATTTGTAATTTACTTTCATATTTTAAAGATAAAAGCAGAGAGACACACCTGCGAAATCTATCATCTTCCTGTTCTGTAAATGCGGGCATTTCCTCAAATGAAAGCAGATGACAGAACTTCCTCAGCAGCACTATAGCTGTACAAAACCCTGTTAGGGCCATGCCAATCTTCTTAACTTTTCAGACTAAATGGAGAGCTTACATTGCATGGCTACAAACAATGCCATTTAAAGTTTCTATACTTTGACAAAAGATCTGTTTCATATTCACATTTACAACAAAATGTCTCTGATTTAAAAAAGACATTTCTAGATATGGCAGTCGTAAACCACAGATGCTTTAAGGCTCATTGTTGTGATAAAACATTATAACCAACAGCAGCCTAGAAGAGAAAAGAGTATGTTTTAGCCTTCAGCTCCAGAAATATAGTTTATTATGAGGTAGAAGACACTGAAACAGTGAGAGACAATATGGAGGGAGGCACAAGAAGCTGGACAACTAAACACAAACAAGGAAAACAATAGCAAGGGGAACCAGGCCATCCATATTCAAGGCTCCATTTCCTCCAAATGATGGACTTATTGCCACAAGGCACCATCTGTTAAAGGAAGTATAAAAGTCATAAACAGTGCCACTAAATGGGAAGAAACTGTTTAAACACCATAAGTCTAGAAAAGACATTTCTCATTCAGGCAAACAGAGGTAACAATCTACCCGTTAATTTCTCTAACTCAAATAATGCAAACTCCCAGACACTGCTAGAACTAGGTACATTAGTTTCCATTAATTTAAACTGGGGTACTGTGTTCCTCATTCAGAGCACTGTTGGAATCCTTGCCAATTCTTTCTTCTTTCATCTGTATAACTTCCCATTGTCAGTTTCTGAAGTGGTGAGACCCACAAACTTGATTCTCAATCAGCTGGTCATATCGAACAATATGGTTCTTTTCTCCAAAGGGATCCCTCAGACAGTGGCCACTTTTGGGTTGACATTTTTCTTGGGGGAGGCCGGGTGCAAACTTATTCTCTATTTGTACAGAGTGGCCAGAGGGGTCTCTCTAAGTACCACCTCCCTTCTCAGTTGCTTTCAGGCCATTAGGCTTTATCCTAATACTTCTGGGTGGATGATCCTCAGAATTAGATCCTCAAAATATATTGGTACCTGCTGTTTCGTTGGCTGGATCCTACACCTCCTGCTCAACATCCCCGTTACCATTATTGCAGGTGATCCAAAGAATAGCAAAAACCTAAGTGCTAAAAGAATGCACAGATACTGTTCCTTAGCCATGCCTGATAAAGTGACTTTCTTATTCATAGGAGTGATTATATCTCTAAGTGATATTATGTGTCTGGTCCTCATGGCCTGGGCCAGTGGCTCCATGGTTCTTGTCCTTCATAAGCACAAGCATCGAGTCCAGCACATCCATAGCCACAGCCTCTCCCAAAGGCCTTCCCATGAGGACAGAGCCACACGAACCATCCTCATCCTGGTGAGCATGTTTCTCTCCTTTTACTCTCTATCTTCCATCTTATCCCTTTGGATAACCCAGACTGTGAACCCAAGCCATTGGCTGCTGAATACCTCTGTGCTGATATCCCTGAGCTTCCCTACACTCAGTCCCATTGTGTTCATTTTTAGCAATATCTGTGCCCTTCATTGTTGCTCTTTTGGACCAAGAACAAACAATCCAACTATGTGAGGTCTCTGAATTTTGAATTTCCTCTATAACATGTCAACTATAATATACTTACTTTACTCCAATATGTGTACCCTTATATGCTTGTTGTCAATCTTGTTAATCTGTAAAAGCTTTCTGATTCAGTATTCAATAAAAATGAAAATTATTGATTTATACTTCATGTTAGACTCACAAAAAAATTAAACATGAAACTTTTCCCAAAGAACCATGCAGGCTGACTACAGATCTTTACCTCTCCTATGTTCTGAATTCAGTCACCCAGTCTCATTCTGAGTTTAAAGCAGAATACCTATATGTGCATCCCCAACTCTGATCTCTACTAGATCCCACAAATATTCTCCTCCTAATGTTATTCTGTTGCTTTATTGTACCCCTCAAGTCCAACAAGCTCTTCTTGATAACACATAGGTCACTCCTGCCAGAAAACCAGATAAGATAATGACAGATTTTCATCTCCCCTTCTGCTCCTCCATATCCAGTCCCAGAGTCTCATCCTCAGATCTGTGGCAGAACACCTGATGTAATCTCCCTTTCTTCTGATATCCCATTCCCACTGGATCACAAGATCTCTTCCTCTGAATTACCTTTCCCATCTCATTTTAATATGCCAGCCTTTAATAGGAGCAGGCATTCCCTGAGATGCCAACAGCTACACAAGCCAGGGATATAGGTAAGCTAACTGAAGACATTCAGCACCACTCATCTCCTCCCTAGTCTCCGCCTATAATTTGCAAGAGAAAACCTGTTGGAGCCTTCTTATCTCATGCATTCATATTCCTTGTAGAATCCACACAGCTTCCCTTTATAAGCACCCTGGAATGAATTCTTTGCTTTATCCTAGCTTCCAACTTTAGCTTTTATTTCCTGTTTACCCATATGTCATTTCTTCAAGAAAAGCAGATAGAGTATTCTGAACATAGTTCTTGCCCTCTCCTTCAATTTCTCTAGATTCAGTCCCCAAGTATCATCTCAAAAGCTCTATTGCAGACCTTCTAGGATAAACTCCCTTCACTCACTTTGGTCTCTATTCCAAGGAGACTAAATAAGAAGACCCTTCCATTCTCACCTCCCCTAGAAACCTTTAGATCCCTAGCCTCTCTCCATTCCTAAGTGTTAGCACCCACTACAAAGAAATCCATTTTACCTAGAACTTCAAGAGGCTGCAATTACCAGGACCACTGAAAATTTTCTTCCAGGCAACACACAAAATCTGAAATCTCCTAAGAACTAGAGAAGAAACAGAAACAAAAGAACAAAAGTCCCAGCTAACAAAGACAAAACCAGTTATCAGTACATCAATTATAATTTCCAATTTCAGAGTTAGATGCATAGACAGTATCATAAAAACATAACCAAAA
>PVIH01027700.1:0-16489 GCA_004025045.1 Sigmodon hispidus | reverse complement strand
CGCTTCTGCGCATGTCCCCCGGTAAGTTTCCACTCTGTGAGCCAAGCCCTCTGACCCTGCGTCATGTCAGGCGAGAGTCTGCAACCAATCAGAAGGGGAGACGTAAGAGGCTAGGGCTTGGCAATATAAAAGCTGGCTCCTGGCAAGGGGTCGGGGTCTTCTCCCATTTTGTAAAGAATAAACTTGCTGCAGAAGGATCCAAACTGCGTACTGCGTTCTTCTTCGCAGGCGAAGACAGGGCGCGGGACAGTCATGTATTTAAGAAAATGCTTCTTTGATTAAGGGTGAGAGCTGCTTTTATTTGCGTATATATAGATGTGCATTTAGAATACAGTTAGGAATTATTCTGGTTTACAAAATTAGCAGTAGTATGCTGTCCATTGGGTTCCATTGCCTTACCAGCCATGGGTAGTCAAATAGATTTACAGTGCAAGACACAATTCTCTCCAGCTAATCAGGCCTTAAGTCCAATTAGATAGAGGTTGAATATCCCCCAAAATGAAATTGCTACTGTTACCTTGGAGATATCATCCAGAGCCAGTCATTGTTGTGGTTCATAAGCTTTATATATAGGCAGTACTTTTGGTTTCTTTCCTCACTGGAAGCTTGCAGAGTACATTCAGATACTGGGAAAATTAGTCTTCAGGGGAAGGCTTCTTTTTAAGACTATATTGTTTGTTGGTGTTTAAGAACACTAATTATTTTTATTGCTGTTTTCTATAGATTTTTCCACATACAATGACACCTTGCTGACTTGAATTTTTAATCTTTGTATAGAAATAAAATGATGTTCAAGATGTATTTAAAATGGAGAAAATGTTTTTTATCCATAATTTATTAGACCTTCAGTATTTTTTGGTGCTTATTCATAATACAATTTGGCCAGTATAATTTTTTTTTTAGAATAAAGAAGTTTTTCTAGAAGAAGAAAAACCCATAGTTCTCAGCAGAGAAAGTATAACTTTATTCTCGCTCCATAAACATGTCATGGTTTTTCCATGAAGCCTTTTATTTTTTGTTTCTAGACAGTAAATAATCATGAATATTTATTGTTTTTTTTTTAAACTTTATTTATTTATTTGACTTGGTGTTTTGCCTGGAACTGGAACTACAGACAGTTGTTAGCTGCCATGTGGGTGCTGGGAATCGAACCCGGGTCCTCTGGAAGAGCAGACGGTGCTCTTAACCGCTGAGCCATCTCTCCAGCCCCATATTTATTGTTTTAAACAGGAGCAGTTCTTCGCTCATATTTCTTTTATCTATTTAAATTTTATCCATCTTTCCATACTCAGGTTAAAATTTTCCTCTTGAGGGCTTCGACTTTTAAATTTGTGATAGTTTCTTTTTATCAGGATGCTAAAGGCATTTGCCAATTTCTGCACTCAATTTTGTACATATTGTCTTAAATATTTTCTATTACTGTGACAAAACAAAATGGTTAAGGCAACTTATAACAGCAATACTTTATTTATTTATTCTGAATAAAGTCTCATTTTTTTATCCATGCATCCCCTTGTTCAAACTCCCTTCCCCCTCCCGCCCCTCCTAGTCACTCTCTCTTCTTCATATCTCCCCATCTCCTTCTCTCCTCTCCAGCAAGGGCAGGTGGTCCCAAGATTCCAAGGTAGGTTAGTTCAGCATCCACTCCAGGCAAATCTGCTTTTCTCACCCTAACATCAAGACTGGGTCACGTGTTCCTCTGGAGGGAATGGGCTCCAAGGTATTTCAGATCCCAAGCTGTTCAGGTTGTGGTTTGCAGCTTGGGCATGCTTTGCTTTTTGTTTAAAGTCCATGACTGAGTGAGTACATCCCCTGCTTATCTTTCTGGGTTTGTGATACCTAGCTCAGGAGGATATTCTCCAAATCCATCCATTTGCCTGCAAATTTTAGGATATCTTTTTTTCTTACTTCTGAGTAGTACTCCATTGTATAGATGTACCACAGTTTGTTAATTCTTTCTTCAGTTGAGGAGCATCTAGGTTGTTTCCAGGTTCTTGCTATTACAAATAATAACAGCAGTACTTTAATTGGGGACTTGCTGACAGTTCATAGGCTGAGTCTGTGACTATCACAGCAGATAGCGCTTTGTTTGAGCTGTAGCGGAGCTTACACGTGAGATAACAGTCATGAGATAGAGAGAGAGAGAGACTAAGTGTCCTGAATTTCTTAAGCCCTAAAGCCCACCCCTCAGTGACAGACCTTCTCCACCAAGGTCACATCTGTTCTTCCTTCCTAAACAGTTCCATCAACTGTGGACCACACATTAAAACACTTGAGCTTGTGGGCAACATTTCCATTTAATCTGATCACATTTATTACATATTTAAATATCTGATATTTAATTTGATATATAATAGAATGCTTATATATTTAAATGTTAGTTATTTTTAAGCTCATGAACAGAGTGCGCACATGATATGTTGCTTGTTTCTTCCATTAATATTTTGTTTTATTTTGATGAAATGTATAGGTTCATTCTGCCATTTTATAAAACTGCATCTGGGTATGGCGGCCCATGCTTGTGGACTAAACTACTCTAAAGGGTGGAATTAGGCTAGACAACATAGTGAGACACGAACTGCAAATTAAATAATTGAACAAACAAACAAATAAATAAAAACAATGAAGAATAAGCATGAAGGGAGTAAATAAAGTCTAATAAAATAAAGAAAGAAGAGAAAAGAAAAAATGGAGAGGATAGGAGAGGAAAGAAATGCAAGCATCATTTTAAGGATGCTTAGCCCATAGAAGTTGGAGACCCTATATCATCATGTTTAATAAAAGTAATATAACATTTTAAACATAATTAGTCATATGTACTATCTTTATAATTCCAGTGTAGTCATAAGTGGCTCTCACTAGGTCATTTAAACTTCTATGTACCTCAGTTTCCCCAATGTAGAAGAGAGAGCAGAATCATCTCATGTGCAGAGAAAATGAGGAGACATATATCTACCACAACAGTCAGTGGCTCCAAAAGTTGGGCTGATACCCACAGAGCACCTGTGTAAGAACAAAAAACAAAAGCAGAGGTCTAGGAGTGTTAATATTTTCAGACAATAGATACAAGACATAATGTAGTTTGAATTACATTTGTAACATGGTATGGGGCAAATATAACTTTTGAAGTAGAGGATGGATAGCAACTCTTTCTAGTTATCACCCAGACTTATTTAACAGTGTTTATTGTTCATATTGTCTAGTACACATTCTTTGATGTAAACTTGATTGTAGACCATTCACAATCTGATATTTTAGAGATATTTGCCTAAGTTTGACTTAGTTCACTTAATAGATCATGTTTAGGTCCATCATTTTTTTGACTGAACCAAACTCTATTGTGCAGATTTGCCCTTATTTTTTATCCATTCATCTGTTGCTATAAGCCTATTGTGAATAGTGGCATAGCAAACATAAACAAGCAACTATTTCTTTAGTAACAAGTCTTAGTTTCCTTAGGCAAGTTCTGAGGAGTGAAGGAACTGGATCACAAAATGGTTTTGTTTTGTTTTCTTAAGGAAATGTATTGAGAGTGGCTGCACTGGTTCTGTTCCACCACCAATACAGGAGGGTTTCTTTACACTGACATTTTTATTATATTGTGCCTTTCTTTTTAAATGATAGCCAGTCTCACTGGGAATAGATGATTCTTTGTGTATTTTTAAATTACGTTTCTCTGACACTAAGTTGAGATTTTTATTTTAAGTGCATGTTTCCGTGCGTGCATGTGTGCGTGTGTGCGTGTGTGTGTGTGTGTGTGCGTGTGCGTGTGCGTGTGCGTGTGTGTGTGTGTGTGTGTGTGTGTGTGTGTGTGTGTGTGTGTGTTCAGGGGCCTGCAGTGGCTAGAAGAGGCCTATAGCTGGAGTTTTAGGCAGTTTGATCCACCTGAGGTTAGTTCTGGGCACCAAATTCATGCCCAAATTCATTTATTGGCAAGAGTAGCATTCATTATTAACCAATGAGTGATGCATCCCCAGCCTTAGACATTTCTTCCACATATTTGACCAGCTGTATATCATCTTTTGAAAATAATATACTCATTTCATTTTTTCATGTATTGTTTGGATTATTTGTTCTTTTGGTGTTTAAAACTTTAGTTTTTCTTTCTCTCTCTTTTTTTCTTTTTTTTAGTTTAGAAACTTGTCCTCTATTAAATGTTTGGCTGCAAAGGTTTTCCTCCTGTCCCATCTTTTTATTCTGCTGATTGTTTTGTGTGGGGCACAGGAGCATTTTAATTCCATGCAATCTCCTTTTGCCAATTATTTCCATGTTTTTAATTAATTTTTTCACTTATTTTATGTACCAATCACACTTTCCTCTCCCTCCTTTCTTCCTCTTTCCTTCCACCCTTCCCTACGGCCTCCTTCCCATTTCCATTCAGAAATAGTCAGGCCTCCCATGGGAATCAACAAAGCACATCATCACTTTGAGACAGGCCCAAGATCCTCCCTGTGCATCAAGGCTGGGTAAGGCATTCCTGCTTGGGGTATAGGTTCCCAAAAGCCAGTTCATGCATCAGGGACAGGTCCTGATCTCACTGATAGGGGCTCCTACAAACAGATGAAGGTACATAACAGTCATTCACATGCAGAAGGCCTAGGTCTGACCCATGCAGACTTTGTAGCTATTAGTCCAGAGTTCCTGAGGTCCCATTAGCTCAGGTCAGCTGTCTCTGTAGGTTCCCATGTCATGAACTTGCCCCCCCCTTGCTTCTACAATCCTTCTTCCCTCTCTTCAACTGGATTCCTGGAGCTGGGCCCAGTGCTTGGCTGTGGATCTCTGCATTTGCTTCCATCAGTTACTGGATCAAGGCTCTCTGTTGACAATTAGTGTAGTCACAAATCTGATTACAGGAAATGGTTAGTGAAGGCACCCTCTCCACTATTGCTAGTCTTAGCTGGGCTCATCTTTGTGAATTCCTAGGAGTTCCCCAGGCACTGTATTTCTCTCTAATTCCAAAATGGCCACTTTTATCAAGACATTCCTTTCATTACCACTCCATTTGTCACCAACTTGACAAACTTAACCCTTCATGTTCCCAACATTCTAGCCCATCTCTTTTACATACCTCTTGGTTTTCTCAGGGAATCTCATATATCTTACTTTCCCAGGGAAATCCATGCATTCCTCTTAGGGTCCTCTTTGTTATCTAGCTTCCTCGGCGCTGTGGATTATAGCCTCATTATCCTTTGCTTTACACCTAATATACACTTATGAGTAAGTACATACCATGTTTGTTTTTCTGAGCCTGGACCTCCTCATTCATTATAATTTTTTTTTTTGGTTCCAGCCATTTGCCTGAAAATTTCATGATGTCTTTATGTCTTTATCTTTAACCACTGAGTAATACTCCATTGTGTTAATGTACCACATTTTCTTTTTATTTTTTTAATTAAAAAGATTAATTTATTTTACATACCAACCACAGACCTGCTTCTCATCTTTTCTCTTTCTCCTCCCTGCCTACCTCCCCCATTTTATCTTTCAAAAGAGTAAGATCTCCCATGGGGAGTCAGCAAAGCCTGGTATATTCAGCTAAGGCAGGTCCAAGTTCCTTCCCTCTGTATGAAGGCTGAGCAAGGTGTCCCACTATAGTTAATGGGCTCCAAATATTGAGCTCATGAACCAGAGATAGATCCTGATCCCACTGCCAACAGCTACTCAAACAGGCCAAGCTACACAATTGTTTCCTGTGTGCAGAGGGCCTAGTCTAGTCCCATGCAGGCTCCATAGATGTTGGTCTAAAATTTGTCTTCCAATCATCTTGGTTCAGTTGTCTTTATAGATTTGACCATAATGATCTTGACCCCTGTTTTTCATATAATCTCTCTTCTCTTTCTTCAACTGAACTTCCGGAGCTTGGCCACATGCTTAGCTATGCATCTGCTTCCATCAGTTACTGGATGAAGGCTCTATGATGACAGGGTATTTGTGAATCTGATTATGGGGATAGGCCAGTTTAGGTACCCTCCCCACTATTGCTAGTAGTCTAAACTGGGATCATCCTATGAATTCCTGGGAATTTTCCTAGCAATGGGTTTCCTCCTAATTCCATAATGTCTTCCTTTATTAACATATCTCTTTCATTGTTCTCTCACTCTGTCCCTCCCCCAGCTTGACCATCCCACTCCCTTAGGTACTCATCCTCAATCTCCTCCCCTTTCTTGCCTCCTTTGCCCCCAGTCTACTCAGGATATATCATTGATTTTCCCTCCCCAGGGCAATACATGTATCCCTCTCAAGGGTCTCCTTGTTAGCTAGTTTCTCAGGAACTGGAAGTTGTAGTCTGATTATCTTTTTCTTTACATCTAGTATCTACTGATGAGGAAATACATAACATGTTTGTCTTTCTAAGTTGGGCTTACCTCACTCAAAATGTTATTTTCTAATTCCATCCATTTGTTTGTGAATATTATGATGTCATTCATTTTTATAACTGAGTAATACTATATTGCCTGTATGTACCACGTTTTCTTTATCAATTTTTTTTTCAGTTGAGGGGCATCTGTTTCCAGGTTCTAGGTATTACAAATAATGCTTTTGTGAATGTAGCTGAGCAAGTGTTTTTGTGGTATGATCAAGTATCTTTTGGGTATATACCCAAGATTAGTATAGCTGTAGATTAATTTCCAATTTTCTGAGAAACTGCCCTACTTATTTCTAGAGTGGTTATACAAGTTTGCACTCCCACCAGCAGTGGAGGAGTGTTCTTTTTACACATCCTCTCCTACAGGGTGTCATTAGTGTTTTTAATCTTAGGCATTTTGAAAAGTGTAAGATAGTGTCTTAGTGTTGTTTTGATTTGCATTTCCCTGATGGCTAAGGATGTTGAGCAATTTCTAAAGTATTTTTCAGCTATTTGAGATTCTTCTGCTGATAATTCTCTGTTCAGCTTTGTACTCCATTTTTAACTGGTAGGTTTTAAAAATTATTTGGTATTTTGATGTCTAGTTTCTAGATCCCTCTGTCACATATGGGGTCGATGAGGATATTTTCCAATTCTTTAGGTTGCTGTTTTGTCTTATTGACACTATCCTTTGACTCAAAGAAGCTTTTACAGAGGTCTCATTTATTAATTGTCAATCTCAGTGTTTATGCTACTGGTGTTATATTCAGGAAGTGGTCTCCTGTGCTAATGTATTCAAGGCTACCTCCCACTTTCTCTTCTATGAGGGACAGTATAACTGAACTTTTGTTGAGATCTTTAATCCACTTGGACTTGGATTTTGTGCAGGGTGATAGATATGGATCTATTTGCATTTTTTATACATTCCAACATCCAGTTAGGCCTGCACCATTTGTTAAATTTTTTTATTGTTTTTTTTCTCATCTTTGTCAAAAATTAGGTGTTCCTAAGTATTTAGATTTATGTCAGGGTTTTTAATTCATTTTTATTGATCTGCCTATTTGTTTTTATGCCAATTATGATGCTATTATTCCTATAGGTCCATAACAGAGCTTGAATTCAGGGTTGGTGATACATCAGTAAGTTCTTTTATTATACAGGATTGTTTTAGGTATCCTGTTTTTTTTCTTATATTAAATTTAGTATTATTCTTTCAAGGTCTGTATAGAACTATGTGTTGGAATTTTGATTGAGATTGCATTGAATCTTGTTTTTGGTAAGATTGCCACTTATATTAATTTTACTGATTCATAAGCATGGGAGATCTTTCTATTTTCTAATATCTTCTTCAATTTCTTTAAAAATTTAAAGTTCTTGTCATACAGGCCTTTCACTTGATTGATTAGAGTCACCCCAAGATATTTTTTAGTGTTTGTGGCTATTGTAGAGAGTGTTGTTGCTCTGATTTCTTTCTCATCGCATGTATAATTTGTATATAGAGGATCTACTGATTTTTTAAAATTAATCTTGTATCCAGCCACATTGCTGAAGGTATTTATCAGCTGAAGGAGTTCCTTGGTAAATTTTTTTGGGTTACTTATATATACTATCATATCATCTGTAAATATAGATAGTTTGACTTCTTCCTTTCCAACTTGTATTTCCTTAATCTTCTTTTGTTCTCTTATTGCTTTAGCTAAAACTTAGAGAAATATATTGAGTAGATAAGGGGAGAGAGGACTGTTAATTCCTCTAATCTTTTGGGTTCGGTGACGGTGGTGTGTGTGTTTCTCATTTTTGAGTTTTGCTGGTGTGAACTTATCTATTGTCTGTGTTTTCATGAATGTAGACAGCTTCCTTGAGTTGGCATTTTCTTTTTAATACTTTCTGTAAGATTAGATTTGTGGGTGGGAATTGTTTAAATCTGGTGTTGTCATGAAATATCTTGTTTTCTTCATTTGTGGTGATTGAAAGCTTACTTGCATATTGTAGTCTGGGCTGGCATCTATGGTCCTTTAGTGTCTGTAAATATCTATTCAGGACCTTATGGCTTTTAAAGAGTCCATGGAGAAGTTAGGTATAATTCTGATAGGTCTGTCTTTATATGTTTCTTGGCCTTTTCCATTTGCAGCTCCTAATATTCTTTCTTTTTTCTGTATGTTTAGTGTTTAGATTATTATGTGGCAAGGATACTTTTCTTGGGCTGTACAGTCAGTTTTCTGTTCTGTATTCTTCTTGTACCTTTATATGGATATTCTTCTTTAGTTTGGGAAAGTTTCTTCTATGATTTTGTTGAATATGTTTTCTGTGCTTTTGACCTGGAATTCCTCTTTTTCTACCCCTTTTATTCTTGTGTTTGCTATTTTCATAGTGTCCCAGATTTTCTGCGTTAGGAATTTTATAGATTTAGTATCTGCATTGATTGATGAATCTACTTTATTATATCTTCAACTCTTGAGATTTTCTTTCTCATCTCTTTTATTCTGTTGGTGATATTTTCATATGTGGTTCTTATTTGCTTCCCCAGATTTTTCATTTTCAGAATTCTTTCAGTTTATGTTTTTTTATTGCTTCTATTTTTCAATTTTTAGTTCTTGAAGCATTTCATTCACCTGTTTGATTTTTTTTTGCTTTCTTTAAGGGTTTTATTATTTTTTCCATTTCTTGTTTGTCTTTTTCTCAATTTCTTTAAGGGAATTTTTCATTTCCTCTTTAAGGGACTCTATAATTTCCATAATGTTATTTTAAAGGCTGTTTTGTTATGGTTCAGTTGCATTAGAATGTTCAGGTCTTTCTGGTATAGGATGACTCTGGTTGTGCCATATTACGTTTTTGGTTGTTGAATGTATTATTGCACTGGCATTTATTCATCTGTTCTGTCAACTGGTGTAGGTTGTGTTTGTACCTGTTCTTCTAACTTCTGTGGTTTGTATCCATGCCTATGTAGTCTGCTGGAATTGCTGGGGAGAGCTGACCATGATGAAGATGTTCAGATACATGGGGTTGGGCAGCAGAGTGTGTGTTAGAGGGTCAGAGTTCAGAAAGTGGCAGGGGTGGTGGTGAAGCTTGTAGGCTGGTCTCTTACCTGCTTGCAGGCTTGTGGAGACTGCAACAGAGCAGTGGAGTTTTGCCAGGGTTGGGGGTAGAACCCAGTTGCCTTGCTGATGCTAGGATGGGAGAAGGAAGGGCATTGGATGTGCCCTGGTATTTAGGGCCTGTCCAGCTGTGAGGCCAGTCATTTACCTGTTTTTCTATGCTGGTGTCGTTTGTGCCTATGCCTACATAGTCTGCTGTGGTTGTAGGGGTGGGGTGGCTATGGGTGGAATGCTTAGGTGCATTGTGTTATATAGTAGGATTATATTGGTATATTGTAAATATTTGTCCCTTCTACTGGTTTAATAAAAGCTGATTGCCCAGAGGCAGACAGGAAGTGTGGGTGGGGATACCAGACTATGAAAACTCTGGGAACATCTCAGAGCTGGCAGAGATGTCACAGAGATACCAGGAGACACAGAGGAAAGAAGATGAAATGCTGCTGAGAAAAGAACCTGAGCCACATGGCTGAACATGATAAGACTCATGGGTTGAGTTAAGATGAAAGAGTTAGCAAGTTATATGCCTGGGCCCTAGGCAGATCAGCATGAAGTGAATATAAGCTTTTGTGTGTTTCTTTGGGGCAAAGTGGCAGTGGGGCTGTGAGTGGGTCTGAACCTTGGGGCCAGGCTGGAAAGTCTAGGCCAGAAACCTAATACAATAGTGCTGAGCGACCAAGTGGGTCTTGGAGGCACAGAGTTCAGTAAGAGGCAGAGGTGATGCATCCTAGAGTCGGATCTCTCCTTGCTTGCTGATAGAAACTTTTTGCTATTTTTTGAGCCATTGGGAATCCCTTTCAGAAACCCCTGCACTTGAAGTGCTTCCAATGAGCAGTTTAGAGTTTCAGATCTTGTATTAAAGTCTTGGAGTTAATTTTTATGCACAGTAATATATAAAAATCTAATTTTATTGTTTTACATGTGAATATCTCACATTCCCAAAACCATTTGTTGAGGAATCTGTCTTTTCCCAGAG
Organism: Sigmodon hispidus; assembly: GCA_004025045.1. Lineage (NCBI taxonomy): Eukaryota > Metazoa > Chordata > Mammalia > Rodentia > Cricetidae > Sigmodon > Sigmodon hispidus. The sequence continues at coordinate 6,075 of PVIH01027700.1, read as the reverse complement.
TATATCTTTGATGCTTTTGTTGGAAGCCAGGTAGGTGTAGCAGTATACTTTTGTTTTAGGATCTTTTTTCTCTCTTGCATTGGTCTGTATGGTCTGTATGTCTCTGTGTCATTGATAACTTGTTTAGTACTATGCTTCTGGACGTGGGTTTGAAAATAGCCATTCTGACCAGCCATCATTGCTCTTTTTATTCCAGGTTGCTTGGCTATCTAGTCCTCTTCCACATAAATTTAGGACTTATTTTTTTTGAAATTCTGAGAGTCATATCATTTCTGTTTTATTTGGGTTGCAACAAATCTGTAGATTACTTTTATTATATAAACATTCTCACATTAATTCTTCCAATTCATGTAAAATGCTTATAATTTTTTAAATGTTCTATAAGTTTAATGTATATTTTTCATTTTCATAACATTTTTTGTGTATATGCTATACATTTTCAATTTCCATAAGAGGAAATGCTATCATGGAGAAGTTATTCATTTGGATATAAACCTATATCTGCTTATCGGAGAACTGTAATTCAAACCAAGGGCTTGGGATGTATCTTATTCTGTTTTTGTGCTACTATTCAGTTTCTATCCATATCTTTTCACTTATGTAAACAATTCTGAGTAAGTTGTGTGAAAATGAACTTCAGAAAAGCTATCATCATTAAATGTAGAATACAGAATACATTTCTAAAATTTGAAAACAATTCATAGTTTCTTCCAAAATTTAGTCTATAGACCAACAACAATGGTATCACATGGATTGGTGTTTGAAGTGTAGGCACATAGGCACCTACTTAGCATACCAAATGAATCCCACTGTGTATATGTGATGGTAGCAGAATTTCAGGTATTTCACAGAGTTTAGATGCAAAGCAGTTTTATCAATGTAGGTAAAGTAGCTTATTTGACACCCACCGTGATAATGGTGCAGACACTGATGCTGATTGGAGAAAGTCATTGGCTATTGATAAATATCCAAGGTCAGAATAATCAGTTTCTCATTAGCTCCACTTTACTTAAGAGAAAATTAGTATTAGATATAAACTGTGGTCATATTGCCTGGGGTAATCACTGCATTTAAAAAACATGCACATAAAAGTTAACAATTTTATATTTAACTTCATGCCATTGTCATTTAGAAGTGATTCAGCTATTAAGGAGTGACTCCAGGGCTTATTCCTTCCCTAACTGTGTACTGCTCCTTGTTTCCAATATCTATCACTGTTTCAACTCATTGTACTTTTGTAAATTTCAAATGACATGTTTGTTCAGAATTTTGGTGTCAGTCATATAAAAATGCCAGAGAATGGAAAAAGCTACACATTCTTTTAAAACAAAACAGTTATAAGCATTTATTGTGTGGACTCCTGGCACAACATGGCAAAATATCCAGGCACATGCCTGTACAGGACTGTGTGTTCTGCCAAATGAAGAGAAATTAAAAGGAATAAAACCATACAAATATACAGCTAAGCGTTAAGTTTTGTAACACACAACATAGCTGCTTTGGGGGAAATGTAGAACATGATTCAAAGAATATATTTAAATTTTTCCATAAGAATATGTATTGAATTTGCTTTTCTGAAAGCATGTCTTTAGTGGTGAGGAATTTGTCATTGGCTGAAGATAGTTTGGCATATTTATAGTATAAAAGTGATTAGAATGATGTTTGCATTTATTTCACATTAAAATTTCAAATAAGTAGAAGATACACAGTTTGCAAGATAAAATTATTGCCAGTCAGGATATACTCTCTTTAAGAAAACATAATTTATATATGAAAATTCAAAGTGACTAACCTATAATCATGGAAGAATTATTCATGTTATGAAGGGATACTTTCTTGACTAAAAATTTATCACAGGATATCTTTAAATAACATTTTCCTTTTTAGATATTTAAAAACACTAGGTTTAAAATTTGTGATGTTGAAGGATTATCTTGGAGCACATCTATTATGTAAGGCATGAATCTTTACCATTTTTCATTTTTTTTTTTTTGAGACAGGATCTTGCTATGTAGTCCAGACTGGCCTTGATCACAGCTATTCTTCTGCCTCAGCTCCTTGAGCACTGGAATTAAAGATTTGGGTCACTATGCCTGGCAAGGTATAAATTTTAATAGGTGATGTGAGAAGTTATTACTGAGCTTGGTTTATGGTGAAATGATACATCAATACCAGCCAAGAAGACTAATAGCCTTTCAAATGGACTCTCAACTTATAAAAGAATTCATGAAGGCCCTTTTCTGCCCACTCATGTGATCACTTTCCAAAATGGCACTCTATTATGGAAATTATTATTTATTTTAGAATAGGTGCCAAAAATTTTTGCAGCCATTCTAAAGCTATCTCTCTAGCCATAAAAATTAACGGTCTTTTTACTCTGCTCTCCAAATGCTTCAGCAAAATTAACAAGTGAATTTTTTTCCATAACCAGGCCAACTCAACTTTCTCTACATCTTTTCTTCTTTATTTTTTTAAATTTTATTTTTATAGAATAAAGTCTCATTTTTTTAAATCCATGTACCCCCTTGTTCAAACTCCCTTCCCCCTCCTACCGCTGCCAGTCACTCTCTCTTCTCCCTTTCCTCCCCCATTTCCTCCTCAGAAAGGACCAAAGGTCAGAAGGTGGATTAGCTTAGCATCTATGCCAAGCAAGTCAGATTTCCTCAGTCTAATATCAAGACTGGGTCAGGTGTTCCTCTGGAGGGAATAAGCTCCAATTTTTAAATATTTATTTATTTTATTTATTTTTTTTGTCTTTTGTGTGTGTCCCGGTGAGTGTGTGTGTGGGGGGAATCAGAGGAAAATTTGCAGGAGTTGGTAAATATTCAAGGAAGAATTCATAATGAGGAAAATTAGCAGGAGTTGGTAAATATTCAAAGAAGAATTCATAATGAGGAAAATTAGCAGGAGCTGGTAAATATTCAAAGAAGAATTCATAATGCTTTTACATGGAAAATAGATTCAAGTCTCTGTGACTAGGATGCATTAGTCTATCATTCTATGAATGTGTTCTGTGCTATAGCTGTTTTGAAAGTTTTCCCATTTCTCGATTATTTCTGGACTGCATGTAATTCCTTAATTCAAAAATATTTTCTTCTCTTAAATATTTCCTTTTTGTCAACTTTCTGAGTTATCATACAAAATAATGGGATTCCTGGTGACATCTTCATAAATCTATCATTTTATTTTGCTGAATTTGTCCCTCTGCTGCCTCCGTCCCCTGATCTTTCCTGGCCATTTTTCTTCACCTACATAGTCGTGTGTGTGTGTGTGTGTGTGTGTGTGTGTGTGTGTGTGTGTGTGTGTTTCATGTAAGAAAAAGTGTGATATTTTGTTTTGCCATCCTCAACTATCCTTTCCCTCTCCTTTAGACCCTGTCTTCCTGTTGCTTTTAGTTTGGACAGAAAACATTCCACAAACCAGTTGTGTCTCCTTCATAGAGTCTTGCATATCTCTCCCGTGCAGGACTATGCTTTCTGTGTGTAACCTGCTGTTTACCTTATTTACGGGACAGCCCTCCTGGAACCTTATTCCTCATATGCAGTAAAAACTCAATAAACACTACCACAATGACAAAACAATATTAGAGGAACATTGTAGAATTGGTGTTCCCCTTAGCATTAGCTCTTCATACTTGATGTGCACAAAATATAAGGCAGTCATAAAAAATTTTATGAAATACCTGATCCAACAAAATATGAACAAATACCACTCATTGGTGACTTAGTTTTAGTTCATGTTCTCTTTTCTTTAATTTTAAGCTCACATTCATATTATAGCCAAGGAATGGAAGAGAAATAGATCTTTCTGCTTCTACTATAGTCAGCATTTGAAAATAAGAAGGTTAGAGCATTTATAGAACCATGTGGTCTCTCTTCTTAGGAGAAAGATCAAGTAACATGCATTGCTATCATGCCTGAGGTTTAGGGGACACTTTGTGTTATGTCTATTTTCAGCTGTTCAACCATCAGGAAAAATCCTCAAAAAGTTGTAAGTTATTTCATCAAGAGAATTAACTTAAAATTGTATTGAATTGAGAGGTTACAAACTTCAAACATGTTAAAAACCTTTAACATTTTAACCAATATAATATATATTCCTGAGCCAATTTCCCTACTAAATTACTCTTTCAGTGAGTTATATATACAGAGATGTGGAACTTTTCTTGTTAATATTTCATACAGGTATCCTACATGATTTTTGATTATCAAGTTATTAGAAGACATATAAAATGTACCTTTTAAAGAAATGAGATGTATGCTTTCCCTGAAACTTCCTTTAGATATAACCAAACTTTCTTGAGGAAGAATTCTATTATATCTGAGAGAAACCTTGAGAAAATTTTAGAACAAATATATGACTTTTAAAATAAAAATGAGCACCCCATTGGAATATCAGATTGGGAATTATATGTAAAAAATAAATTAAGATTTATTTGAATTGGCGTTTAAAGGGATTTCCTCGTTTAGGAGACTGATTTAAGTCTTGGAAACTATTTGACAATTTCACTCAGATATCATTTCTAATGAATTGAGCTTATTTGCACCTGATTTGTTAAGATTCTTACCACTGAAGCCAATATTGTGTCGCATATGTACACAGGCCAGCTACAATTTATTCTTATAGATCCAATTCCTACTAGTAATTATTGAAATATATTTCCCTTTTTCATTTCACATTTCAGGGAAAGCCTACAATGTATATATAACAATATTATTATTATTATTAATTCTTATTTGTGGCAGAAATCTTTTATTTTTCAGATGGCCTGTGCAATTCTTTTGCTTTTATGTCAGGTGCTAAAATATTTCAAAAAGGAAGCTTACTTCTGCCATGTGTGATTTCTGATGTGTGATTTATTTGGATGTCCTTTTGCATTGCATGTGAGACAGCTATTTTTTATTTCTTGATGTCTGTTGCACCCAAAGGAAATCTGTATTTTGCTTTTTGCAAGAAAAGAGCAACTGGGTGTCACTGGAAAAACTTCTACCCACTAACATAGAAAAATATTCAATCTGTCCTATTGCACTGAAGTGGGAGACTTTAAAGGGCAGCTCACCCAGTTAAGGAAGATATATTTCTGCCTGTGATCAATAGCATGTGAAGAAAAGCTCCTCTCTGAGCTCTATACAGTACAAAATTACCTTGGCAGTTCTTGGACCATGGATACTCTACAAGTTCCTAAGGGTGAGCAGCCATGGGAGCCATTCCTGAAACATAAAACTGGAGGAAACAGTTCCCTGTGAGATCCATGGAATATGATGTCTCATGATCTACCAGAGCCATAGAACAGAATTAGGGATGTATCCTGCATATGGACTACATGACACATGAGAGATAAATAGTTCTTAAAAAGCATTAGTGTAAAGTAGCCTGACAAATGTTTCTTCATTCTTGCTTACTTTTCTATTTCTTTTTTTTTTTCACAAAGACATAATTTGTTCTCCTGCTTTGTCTGGGCGACTTGACTGCTTTCTAGGCAAGAACATGTGTATTCTGAAGTTCTCTGTAGTCAAGTAAAATCTGTTTTACTCTGGCCTAAGTATCACACTGCCACCTGCTATTTGAATATTTTGTATTCTTTTGGAAATTTAAGAATATAGCAAAATCAAAGTATAAAAATTGACATATTTTATAATGATAAACTTTTTTTTTAGTTAAAAATTTTCCAAAAGTGCTAAGATGTCTGTATACCAGTTTTCCTTTTTTTCTTTCTTCTTTTTCTTCCTATCTACTTCCTTTCCCCCTCTTCTTTACTCTCTTTTTGATTTTTTTTGTGTGTGTGATGAAAGGAATGTAATTATTCTTAATTAATTTTATTCAGTTCATTTGAATATAGTTTCTATGGTGCATGAATTATTCAGGTCAGAGGTTAGTTATAGTACACATAATTTAATTAGAATTTCTTCATTTGGTATAGGAAAACATACACAATTATAAACCAAGAACAGAATAAACAAAAATTATTATTTTAATACCTTTATAGCATATCTGTGTCTGTAGTTAATTCTGAGATGTCAAACCATGATTTTTTTTTTTTATAGCATTCCTGGCCCTGAGAAATGATGATGGTGT
>PVIH01027699.1:0-16491 GCA_004025045.1 Sigmodon hispidus | reverse complement strand
TGTCAATAGGACAAAACACCAGCCTACAGAATGGGAAAAGATTTTCACCAACCCTACAAGTGATAGAGGACTGATCTCTAAGATATATAAAGAGCTCAAGAATTTAGAGCCCAAAACCCTGAATAACCCTATCAAAAAATGGGGTACAGATTTAAAAAGGGAATTCTCAGCAGAGGAACTACGAATGGCTGAAAGGCACCTGAAAAAGTGATCTTCATCTTTAGCCCTCAGAGAAATGCAAATCAAAACAACTTTGAGATACCACCTAACACCTGTTAGATTGGCTAAGATAAAAGGCACAGATGACAGCCTATGTTGGAGAGGATGTGGAGCATGGGGAACACTCCTCCATTGTTGGTGGGAGTGTAAGCTTGTTCAGCCACTTTGGAATGCAATATGGAGGTTTCTCAGAAAATTGAGAATCAATCTCCCCAAGGACCCAGCAATACCACTTCTGGGTGTATACTCTAAAGAGGCACATTCACATACCAACGGTATTAGCTCAGCTATGTTCATAGCAGCATTATTTGTAATAGCAAGAACCTGGAAACAACCTAGATGTCCCTCAACTGAAGAATGGCTTAATAAACTGTGGTACATCTACACAATGGAATAGTACTCAGCAGTAAGAAAAAAACGATATCCTAAAATTCGCAGGCAAATGGATGGATTTGGAGAATATCCTCCTGAGCGAAGTATCACAATCTCAGAGAGATAAGCAGGGGATGTACTCACCCAGTAGTGGTCTCTAAACAAACAAACAAGAAAAAAAGCCAAACATGCCCAAGCGGCAAACCACAACCACTGAACAGCTTGGGATCAGAAACACCCTGGACTGACACTTCGAACCCCACTCCAACTATAGGAATACCAGACTCATTCTTCAGGGAGGGGGGACAAAACTGGATTTACCCAGGAGTGGAGACTGATCCAAGCATTATTGGGTCAGTGGGACCATAGGACTGTCTGCTCCCTGCCCAGGGAAGGGATGGGGAGTTGCTGAGAAGAGAAATGTCAAGATGTGGTGGGAGGGGGAAGGTACCTTGAATGAGGATATACAGGGATGGGAAAAAAGTTTTCAGAGGGAAAGCTGAACACATAGTAAATATATGTGTAGCAATCTTACTTGCATTACCACCCTTGATAAGCCATGCTCATGATTCTTATCCTCTTCATGGTTATTGTTAACTTTTCCTCGTTTTAAATTCATGTTACTGTTTTTTTGTTACATACAAAATAAAAATAAATAAATAAATAAATAAATAAATAAATAAATAAATAAATAAAGGAGCTGCTCACCGCTAGCAAACAGAGCAGACCCAAGAAAATGCTGCTATTAAGAAACTGTCTTTGACTCTGTTTCCTTTTTGTTCAATATAAACAGAAAATCAATCATATGCAACTTGTTGCTTATACCAAGTATTCTATGAGACTTTGGGAACCGGCCTTGGTTTAAGCTGCCTGTCATGGACCCGCAATTTTGAAATTCAAACCTTAACACCACAATATCTCTGTACCGTGACCCACTTAAGAGATACAATTCAGAAGCTTTTTTAACTCCCTGTTCCTATGCTTTAGACTCCTTTTAAGCTTTCTCTTGCTTTATGTGGGTGTTTGGCCCACCTGGGGATGCCATCTTTAACCAGAGGTTCCTGGCCTGCCTAGTCCCAGTCTGGATCCCCCGTTGCTACTTATCTGGACCAGCAATCCCAAAGTCCCATAGAAGCACAAAGATGAATATATTCATTTCATGCTGTTTAACCTATTTCTCAGGCATATTGCTAGCTAGCTAGCTCTTTCATCTTAATTCAACCCATTTTCATTATTCTGTCTTGCCACGTAGCCCATGGCTTACCTATTTCATTACAGTTAGGTGTTACTGGTTGGGATAAGAGATAGGATTGTATTAGGGAAGGTCTAGAATTATGTGGGCATAAATTAGGTGATGAATGATAACTTGGGAGTCTTGGTTGATTCCTGGAAAGTAAAAAGTTCCACAGGGCTCCATACAACACACACACACACACACACACACACACACACACACACACACACACACACACACACACATTCACTCACACTCCTTTGAACTCTTACACATTCTAACTTCCTATTTTCTTTCTTGGATAAATACAAGTAAAAGTCTGAAGACATTTTTATACTGTGAATTTCTGTAGTTTAACTGTCTTTTATTCTCTCTTCAGTGTAGGAGATGCAGTGCCAGGGACACTGGTTTCTTAACTTCACTGAACAAAGTTGAGTAAGAACCAAGTAAAACAACCCTGAGCATATTTCCACTCCACTATGTTAAGAATATACAGATCAACCAGTCTACTTGCAGAAGAGATGAAGGGTATTATCTTATGAGTACTGGGACAGAGACTCTCCAACAGGCTGACAGAAACAATGTTCTCTTTTGCATTATACTTTGCATTCTATATCAATGGTTATAGATAGCATGCAGAAAATCAGACATTCTAAAGTGGGCAGACAAAACAAAAGATCTTTTATGAAAGTCTGAGTAGAGGGAGAGGAAGGAGCTATTTGCTTTGCCCCAAAGCCACCTCTTTCTCACAGGATGTTAACATCTTCTCATGAAAGAACCCTGGGTCCCCATGGGAAAAGAAATGGGTATGAAGTGCTTCCTTTCTTAAGGCAATAACAACAAGAAAGCCCTAAAATTTAGCCTCGGGAAATTTGACCTAAATCACAAAGGCTAAATGTCATTTTGCCTACATACATTTCTCTATATAATCTTAATTTTGTGTAAATTCTCTATGGAAATGGTTTTTCTCTCAGCTGCCACTTTTCAGAGGAACCGAACATTACCCAAACTGCTCTTATAAAGCCAAACTAAAAGTGCTTTTATCAAGGAAAAAAATACCTGAAGAAAATCGTCCTTTTTAATAAAAATCCAGCCACATTTCTCTAGTCTCATTGTTCACTAAAAGAAGATCAATATCTTATTTTTAAGTTATCTATTTTCAACTCCCATAGCGTTTCAACCATTTAAAGTAATTTTATTTAATTGAAGTTAATTTTTAATACAGAATCTCAAGTATTTGAGAAACGTTCTTGGATCAATCATTGTTTCTGTGAACTTTAAATGTTAAATTTGATGAAGACTGATTTTCTGAATCTGCTTGAAAAGTGGACCAACAGGTGAAGGTATTTGCTTTCAAGACCAAACTGGAGTTTGAGCCCCGAAGCCCATGAAGTGGGAGAAGGGAAAGGGCTCCTCTAAACTATCCTCTGACCCCCAATTATGCATGTACCCACAAACATACTTGTACAAGAAACCAATACAATATAAAATATTGATTTACTCAACTGTCTTCATAATAAAATACTTGCCATAATAGCTACAGCTAGTAAAAAGAAGAACATTGCCTCTCTTCAGTTTCAGTGTTGGTGTGAAAACTGCATTGCCACTGTTCGGCTCTGAGCTAGATATTTACTGCTTATTGGTCTTTAATTCAATTTGTTATATTTAATGTTTACACAGACTACAAAGTAACAAGGGAACTTTACTCCCACAGATCAGAAGGAAATACATTATCAAGAGTGAAAGTAGGGTATGGCCACATTAGTGAGGGTAGTCAATACTCTAAATCATTGCTTGGGGCTTCCTTTTATGGAGATCCAAAGATGGAGGAATTTGGTTGCAAAAAGGTATAACATGTGTCTTAGTTAGTGTTTCTATTGCTAAGATGAGGCATCATGACCAAAAGCAAATTGGGAAGAAAATGTTTTATTTGGCTCACACGTCCATGTTGCTGTTCATTACTGAAGGGATTCAGAACAGAAACTCAAACAGGGCAGGATTCTGGATGCCTGAGCTGATGCATAAGTCACCAAGAAGTGCCACTTACTGGTTTGTTTCCCTTAGCTTGCTCAGACTGCCTTAAAAAATAGAACCCAGAACCACAAGCCCAGGAATGGTACCATATTCCTTGGGCTGGGACCTCCTCCATCAATTACAAATTAAAAAAAAATGCTTTACCTCATAAATGAGGCTTCTTATTCTCTGATGATTCTAGCTTATGTCACTTTGACACACAAAACCAGCCAGTACAGCATGGGTAGTTTTCTATTTTAATTGACAGGCTTAGTTTATGTAGTTTTGTTCATTGTTTATGCTCCTTTTCATAATGCATCTGAGTTTAATCATATTCATATTCAATTATTGCCATAAAGTGATAAATAGGGTATTCTCCTGAACATTTCAGATATTCAGAGAAAAATATCTGCTTATTTCACATAAAACTTAGTTAAAACCAGATCTCCCCCACAACCCTTGCATCCAAACATAACATGAAATTGAATTGTCCATGCTGATGGTCATTAGTAGGAGGTAATAGTCATAGTTAAACTGTGGCCTCTTATTATCACCAGCTCAGAAGTTCTGGATGCCAACAGTAAAATACTCTTCCACTAGAGTGGAACATTCCCAGTGTTTCTCTTATCCATGAGACAGTAAAGAATATCCTTTAAGACGGATACCTTGCAATAAAGCAGACAAAAATAAGGATCTGAAGGCAGAAGTAGAAGGGGCATAACAACCATCAACCATAGCAAAGCACCCAGGCAGTTAGAGTTCTCATCTGATGTCAGAGGGAATCCCAAATAAGCACACAGAGACTTACACTAATTACAAACTATTTGGTCTATGGCTCAGGCTATTACTAGCTATCTTTTGCATCTTAAATTAACCAATTTCTAATAATTTATGCATCACCATGTGCCTTGTGGCCTACCTATGCTTCATTACATTTTGCTCCCCTGGCAGCTTGCAGCATCTGCTGTGACCTTGACTTTCTTCTTTCCCCATCTCTCTTGGATTCCCACCTGGCTGTCTCCTTTTCTGTGTTAGGCCAGAAAAGTTTCACTATTAATCAATGGTAGCAACACATATTCACAGTGTAGAGAAAGACCATCCCACAGCACTTTCCTTTTTCTATCTAATCAAAAAAGAAGGTTTTAACTTTTACATAGTAAAATTACATATAACAAAACTGTTATCAAGAAAGAATTACAGTTACAATATCTAGTCTATTTGTATTTGGCAAAATAAAAGAAAATAATCTATTCTATTTTTGTGAGTCTAAAGTTTTGTATCTAATTTACCTTTTATCATGATTGAGTAAAACTATAATTGTAACTGTCTAGTCTTCAGTTCCATCAAAGATCATAGAAGGATACAATATTACCTAACTAAACAGAAAATGTATTACAAGCAGCTTCCAAAATTTCTAGAAATGGCAGAGACATCTGGCTGCCTGGACAGACATCCCAAGTTCCTCTGCAATGTTTGGGCATCAATCTTCATCTTACAGGCCTAGAGTTTCTGGCATACCTTTCAGTGAAGCAGAAATTTGAAGAACTGTTCCACCCATTCTGGCAAAGTTCCTCAGTCAGTTCTCCCTATGTCCTGCAGAATGTTCTGCAGTCTCTTCTGTAAAGCACAAACCTGAAGGAATATCATGCCTTGATTTGGCAAAGTTCAGTGACCATTTTAATATGGGTCCTGCATGTTCAGTTTATACAGCATGCTGAGCAGTCTAAGCAAGAGCAGTTTCTTGACTGAATGCAAACTCTGTGATGAGTTTCTATGATTTTTATCATCTTCTTTGAAATAATTGGTTCTCCCAAGAGCAGATGTATCTAACTGTCTAGAAAAGTCTAAGTTCTTAAAATATTTTAAAGTGTTTGAAGATTGCCCATATATCTGAAATATATCTGTATGACTTTGAAAACCTAGCAAACATGTCTATAAGTTTCATAATTATAGATGACTGTTAATCTGTATTTCTGAATTATAAAATATAATTTTAAATGATTTGCATAAACATAATCTCTTAAACAAGAATAGAAATATATATGTGTATATATACATACATATATACAGTATAGCAGAATTGAGTTTAAATTTGTGTCAATAAACCAAAATTTATACCAATATAAAATATTTTGAGATTAATAGTTGGTTTTTGAATTAAAATAGATTCAATAATCTACCCTTTTAATTATTCCTATATTATATCCCCATTGTTCTTCAGAAAGAAATTGACTATAACCATTAATCATTTATAAACAACTTCCTTTAAATCAAAACAAACCTTCATAAATATTATTTTTAGGATTTGGGCATAGTTTTCTTTACTACTTTCTGATGATTGGGGGAACTGGAAATCTTATGAGAATCTTGAGAAAATTTGAGATAATGATAAAGTCCTGGGAAGACTAGCTAAAGCCTTTATTGATAGATAACATCTTTCAAGGTTTAGGAGGTCTCACTGATCAAATCTGATCCACAGCCTTTTGTCTACTGTGAAAACAAAAGCAAAGCCTCCTTTCCATAGTATCCTTAGACTCAACTTTTGAAATCAAAATATTTTTGAAATGTATATGTTGGTTTAACTTAGTAGCCTCACAATCAAATGACTCTCTGCAGTTAAAAATTCCAAAGACAACATATTATATCCAGACTCTTTGTATATTTTCTATCTTTATTTGGCTTTTTATACTTATTATTTTTTAATTGCTCTATTTCATTTAAACACTTTTTTACCATTTTTCCCCAAGCCTACATATATTTTTAAAGATACTATAACTTATCTAGAAGTTTTTCCACCTTAATCTGTTACATTGTATATCTATAATCATTTTTTGACCACTGCTTTAAACTGCAATATGGCTAGGACAAAAGCAGCCACCTTGGATGCTGACTCTGCTCCATTTGGCTTTTCAATATGGCAGAGGTATATTCACTGCCAACTTTCTGCCTAGCAGCAGCACCCAACCTAGAAACTTTTTTGTTTGTTCGTTCTAGCAAAAGCTAAATCCATGAATGGCTTGGTGATACCACTATGTACCACAATGAGAATCCACCATGCTATGCTCAATTCTGAATACCAAGGCATCTCTGTACCATGGTCGGCATGATAAACACAAACTAAGAAGCTACTCTTAGCTCTCTTTTTGAACCCTCCTCCTCTTTTAAGCACCTTCTTGGGTTCTAGGGGAAAATTTTTGCCCCATGTTGAGTACCATTTGTTGATAAAAATTTCTCAGTCCCACCCAGTCCCAAGGTCCAGAAGAATCCTTCTCACCCAAGGTCTCACAGCTGCTTATAAAGTAATTACTCAGAGACTAATATTAATTACAGACTGGCTCATTATCAACTAGCTCTTACAACTTAATTTTATCCATTTTTATTAATCTTCATTTTGCCACATGGCTTCGTGACAGTAACCATTCTCTCACATCTTGCTTTTGTTGGTGGCTCACAGTCAGTGTCTGCTCTGACTCTGCTTTTCTCATCCCATCTCTCTTGAATTTTCCACCTAGCTCTAAGCTGTCTTGCCATAGGCCAAAACAGTTTTTATTTTTATTAACCAATGTTAGCAACACATACTTACTTACAGTGTACAGAAAGACCATCGCATAGAACCATAATGAAGCTTAGGTACCATCTTATCACTGTAGACGTCCAAGCCAGCTGACTGCAAATTGTTGGTTAATCAAGATGATTATCAAGAGAAGATAAGGTATTGGGTTAGATGATAAATAGATGACATGTGTCTAAACCCCAACCTCTGCTTGATGTCCCTGTGCCCAGTAACAACTATAAATACCCTTTGCAGAAAAAATGATATAAGTGGGAATAGACGTCGTAACTACTCCACCATCAAAGAAACAGATCTAACCACCGAAGATGAAGGGGAGAAATGGTTACTTTCATGGACAACTATAGCATTACAAAGGTAGCTTCTCTTATTGACCTTTCTGAATTTGTTCAACCCATTCATACAAAACTGTGATGAGTTATCATACTGAGGAGCAGTTATAGATGGAAATGCAGTTTATTGAGCAGTACAGAACTCACCAGTGTGAAGGTTGATGGACTTGTGGAGACTCCAGCAGCTTGTATCGTTTAGAACTCAACTGTTCATATATATTTTAGGGCTGGGAATAGTTCATCTGTGTCTGGATGTGTAAGAATGTTTTGTTGAATCACCATAGGCTTCTTTACCTTTATGCATGGTAGGCATCTATTGCTAAGGATATATTATCCTGTACTCTAAAACAGCCTTCATTTAATCCTCACAGGGGGTTTCTATATTTTGTTCTTTTTTTCTTGGATGTTCTTGGAGGATGAAACTTCAGAAGCCACTGGCTAGACTTGTCAGTGTTAAGATATTCTCATTGGCTTATTTCCCCAGTAAGATTTAAACAAACCCTAAACCTCCAAAATGTTTTTCTGGCAGGCCAAACAATAACATCATTAAAACAATTTTTTGAAGTTTTTGTTTTAACCATGAGGCTAAATTGTGCAAAATTTTGTAAGTGAATAAAAGTTCTTGGCTCCTAATTTTCTTAATATGTTGAGTGCAACTATGTCTATCTCACTGCACTTATTCTCAGTATTAATTATATGATATTTATAGAGCATTTAGAGTATTCCATAACAAAGATTTCAGTTATTTAAACAGAAAAATATCTAATGCCTTTCTTTGCAGGAGATAAAGTTTAGCTCTAAAACTACATTTTATTTCTTTTCTCACATTATTTCTCAAAAAAGGTAACATTTTCTTGATATGTTGAGGTTATTGACTCTTTAAAGAACATAGGTACTATTTTAAATTATTTGGCCTAAAAGTGTACAAGCTAAAATAAATTCAGGAATTTTTCCTTTTTTCCTCATTCCCACTCCTATGCAATGAGGAAAATAAAATCCTGACTTTTTTGTGCTCTCACTATCAAATATATCAAATTAAAAACCAGCTTCATTATTTGACCTCTTTGACAAACCTCAGTCTCCAAAACTATATTAGTATTATAACAGTAGCAAAACTACAGTTATAAAGACACAGCAAATATAATTTTATAGTCCAGTGATGTGTTACATATTTAATAAAACCTAAACTATCCAGAGAGCAACACATAGTCAAAACCTAAGCAGACAGCTCAAAAATTTCTTGATCTTTGAGTACAAGGCCAAACAACTAGACTTCAATGACACACACCTTTTTTTATTATTTATTTATTTTTAGAAAACACAGTCCTTTTTTTTCATGTATCCTCTTGCTCTCCCTCCCTTCCCCCTTCCAATCCCTCCCTGTCTGCCTACAGCCTCCCTCCTCCCCCTCCCCCACTCCCTTCCCCAAAGGGGCAAGGTGGATCAACTCAGCATCCACTCCAGGCAGGTCTGATTTCCTCATCGTAATGTCATGTCTGGATTAGGTGTTCCTCAGGGGAGAGTGGGCTCTGAAGTGCCAGTCCATGAATAGAAACACAGTCTGATCTCTCCCCTTGAGGCTCCACATACTAGCCATGTCAGTGGAGAGCTGACTATCCCTGGAGGGACTAGTTCCCCTGCTTCAAGGCTCCCCAGTGGCTGTTCTTAATTCAGTGAGCTCCCCAGAGCTCTAACTAGTCTTTACTTGGGAATTTTCCTCATAAGCCTTATCACCTTGTTTATATAGACTTTTATCCCCAGCTCTCAGTTGGGCCAGGAGTTTAGCCCAGTGTTCAGCCATGATACACACTTTTAATTCCAATACAGGGAAAGCCTGGTAGTGGTAATCTATGCCCTTAATTCCATAACTCCAAAGACAAAACTTTTTATAAGCTCAAGACTGACTACCAAATAAAATAACTCTTACCTTTAATCCTAATCTGGATGGGATACAACTGAAAAAAATTATTTAAGACAACATAAAATATCAAAAATGATAGAAGTGACCAGGAGCAAGGCTAAAAAAATTTAAAAAGCAACTAAATAAAATTTAACTATGATGTTTCCTCTCTCTAATATTTCAGCCTTTCCCTGAAAGGAAAGGCTGGGTGTTGGGTGCCCATGTTGCGCAACATTTCTTTTAATTGGTTTCTGACCTGGACTTTCTGGTGTAAATTAAAAGTTTGACTGGCAGTATGGCTGTCCATTAGAAACACTCACAGTCACACAGAGACAAACAGACACGTTAATTTTCTGCTGGTTGATTGACCTAGGACTCAGGCATATACCTTGCTAACGCTTTCATCTGAACTCAACCCATCTTGTTCAACCATGTGGCTTGGTACCTTTTCTCAGAGCAGCATTTTAACTTTTTTCCTCTACATTGTCTCCTGAAATCTCTGCAGCATCTGTGTCTGGCTTCTATGTCTGCTCTGAGATGTTTCCAAGTTTTCTTAGCCTGGTAGCCCTGCCCACACTTTCTGTGTGCTTTTGGCCAGCCAGGTTTTATTAAATATTTATAACCTACTATAATCCCACTACAGTTGGGGTTCACCACAACATGAATAATTATATTAAAGGGTGGTCAGGTTAGGAAGGATGAGAATTACTGCTGTATGTGGTTCTGAGACTTTATGTAGATCTAAATGATAGAAAGTTTGGTTTCATAGTGTTAGCTGTAGAACTAAGAAGATTCTGGAAGACAGTTAAGGGTGATATATGTCCACATTGACACACAGACACATACATCTTTCTGCTTTAAACTTGGGTTTTCTGTGACTTTATGGAGTAGTTGAGAGGGTAGTTGACTCCAGTGACAGGCTGGGCTTGGTTTGATTTTTTGTGTGGCCCAGGCTGCTGGTAAGAAGGAAGGCCTATTGACTTGTTTTGGTTCTTCCTGACAAAGTTTTCCTCATGTTGTTGTTGCTAGGCATCTGAGCCTCTTTCCTTGCCTAGCTATTCTCGGGCATGCCTGACAGATCTATCAATATTTCTTTTTCATTTTATTTCTCTTCAAAAACCAGACATTTTGCTGCTGAGTAGAGTGAGAGAATCTCATAAAAGAAAAAAAAAACCAAACATTCCAGCTGTCTGCAAAGCTCTCTGACCTCCAGATATGCTCAGTTGCTCCTCTGAAGAGAAGACTGAGAGAGCCAGGAGATCCTGATCTCTTCTTGCCCAGATCTGTGCCTTTTTTTTTTTTTTTTTTTTAAACAGGCTCAAATCACTTTTATTTTCCGTATAAAACCCTTATGTGTTGGCCACAGCTGGAGCCTGGGTCCTCTGAACAGAGACTCTGATGTGGGCTTTCACAAGATGGTCAGTGAATTCCTGATAAGGAGACTTGGTAAACACAGTCTCTTTCCAGAGGTCAGGGGTCAGGTAGCTGTAGGTCTTAGAGATGGCATCAAAGGTGGCCTTGGCAAAGTTGCCCAGGGTGGCAGTGCAGCCCCTGGCTGATGTGTATCAGTCATCAATACCCGCCATCATCAACAACTTCTTGGGCACAGGAGCAGAGATGATGTCAGTGCCCCTGGGGGCGGGGATCAGACGAACCAACACAGAGCCACATCGGCCTGTCACTTTACAGGGAACAGTGTGGGGCTTGCTGATCTTGTTCCCCCAGTAGCCACTCCGCACAGGGACAATGGAAAGTTTGGCCAAGATGATGGCCCCTCGGATGGCAGTGGCTACCTCCTTGGAGCACTTAACACCAAGCCCAACATGACCGTTGTAGTCCCCAATAGCGACAAAAGCCTTAAACCTGGTCCTCTGGCCAGCGCGAGTCTGCTTCTGCACTGGCATGATCTTTAGAACTTCATCCTTTAGGGATGCACCCAGGAAGAAATCGATGATCTCTGATTCCTTAATGGGAAGGGAGAACAGGTAGATCTCCTCCAGAGACTTGATCTTCAATGTCCTTAACCAAGCAGCCCAGCTTGATGACAGGGACACACTCCTTGTCTTCGGCTTTACCTCCACGAGCCCCTTGGCTTTGACCACGGCCACCGCCTCGACCCCAACCGAGGCCCCTAAGACTGCTACCAAATCCTCCACAGAAGCCGCCGCCGGAGCCTCCTAATCCTGGGCCCCTGGGTCCTCCGGGCCCTCCTGCTGCACTGGCGTCATCAGCCATTTGGTGTTTTCTCGAGGAAAAAGAAGCCCAAATCCATGTCTAATGTACACTTATTCCAAGCAATTCTCCGTTAAAATAGAATAAACATCTAAGGAAAATGTATTAAGAATCTATAAAAATTTTCCTTCATAATGTCCAGGATATAATTTGCAATGACTTAGTGCATAAAAACTAACAAGATAACAGCTCACAAGAGAATGAAACCTATGCACATAGAAAGAGAAAATCAAATGTCTGAACTCCTAAGCTGGATGTAGAACTAGAAAGGAAGAAGTTTTAAAAGTTATTTCATGTATCTTTAGTAAGGCAAAATAAAAATAGGCTCACTATGATTTAAATATTTCAAATTTTATTTAAAGTATAAATATTAAAAAAAGCACCAAAAAGAAAATTTAGAAATGAGAATTACATGGGTAAAAGGTATTTCATTCACATGTCATTAAGACCAAATATAAATTCTGTAAATAACCAGAACAATTCTTGAGAATTTTTTCTTGTCCTTTACCCTATTCTCACACATTCAGTCATAATAATAATATGAGAGCCACCATGTCAGGTTCAACTTGACTTCCAGGTCAACTCTTTACTTTTTTTTTGGGGGGGGGAGAAAATATTTGTTTTAATTCATGGTATTAGAGGTCTCAGGTCATGATTACTCAGCTTCATTGCTTGTGGAAAAATATGTTAAAAGGCATGTGTGTAATAGAGGTTCCTGGCCCTGCCTAGTCCCAAGGTCCAGACCCACCTAATGCTGCTTAACCACCCCAAAATGACTCAGAGTCTTATATTAATTACATGATGCTTGGTCTATGGCTCAGGGATATTGCTAGCTAGCTCTTGCACTTTTTTCTTTCTTTCTTTTTTTTTTATTATGAATAAAGTCTCATTTTTTTATCCAAGTATTCCCTTGTTTAAACTCCCTCCCTGCTCCTGCCTCTCCCAGTCACTCTTTCCTCCCCATCTCTTTATCTCCATCCCAGCAAGGGCAGGGGGTCCCAAGGTCCCAAGATCCCAAGGTGGCTTAGTTTAGTATCCACTCCTGGCAGATCTGCTTTCCTTACCCCAACATCAAGATTGGTTCAGGTGTTCCCTTGGAGGGAATGGGCTCCACGGTGCTGATCCAAGGTGTTTCAGATCCCAAGCTGTTCAGTGGTTGTGGATTGCAGATTTGCTTTTTGTTTAAAGTCCATTAATGAGTGAGTACATCCCTTGCTTATCTTTCTGGGTTTGTAATACCTCACTCAGGAGGATATTCTCCAAGTCCATCCATTTGCCTGCAAATTTTAGGATATCATTATTTCTTACTGCTGAGTAGTACTCCATTGTGTAGATGTACTACAGCTTGTTAATCCATTCTTCAGTTGACGGGCATCTAGGTTGTTTCCAGGTTCTTGCTATTATGAATAATGCTGCTATGATCATAGCTGAGCTAATGCCATTGGAGTGCGAATGTGCATCTTTAGAGTATATGCCCAATAGTGATATTGCTGGGTCCTTGGGGAGATTGATTCCCAGTTTTTTGAGAAACCACCATACTGCATTCCAGCGAGGCTGAACCAGCTTACACTCCCACCTACAATGGAGGAGTGTTCCCCTTGCTCTGCAACCTCTCCAGCATAGGCTGTCATCTGTGTCTTTTATCTTTGACAATCTGACAGGTGTAAGGTGATATCATAAAGTTGTTTTGATTTACATTTCTCTGCTGGCTAAAGAACAATTCTTTACTTTAAGAATAGACATCTAACAGTGCATATACAATTATTATAATGTTCCAAGTGGTTTACATGGAAAGACATTACTATTTTGCAGTTCTCCAAGTCAGAAGTCTAACACTGGTAAACAATCAAGATGTTAACAGAGCCTCTCTACCCTTTTGTAGCCTCCAGAGCACCTTTTTACTTCTTGCCTGGTAACCTGCTCTCTTCATCTCTAAATCGAATAGGAATTACTTTGGAAGCTTGAATAGGTACTGCCCCCAGAGACTTATGTGTTTGAATTCTTGGTCACAGGGAGTGGCACCATTAGGAAGTGTGGCATTGCTGAAGGAAGTCTGTCATTTTGGGGTGTGCTTTGAAGTCTTGTATGCTCAAGATATGCCTGGTGTGGACATAGTCATTCTCCTCTGTGTCAAGAGCTATTATGGTCCATGACATAGTTAAAGCAGATAGCAATTGATAATTCATATATCAACTCAGCAGATGAATGGCACTCTGATAGAGGAGCTCTGTCAGACAGGATTGTAGGGCCTCAGACTGAAAAATCTAGATCTCCTGTCTGTAATTTCACATATGCAAAACAGCTATAGTATTTCCTCATTACCTTGCATTTTCATGTAATGTGTACATGTAATCTCATGATTATATCTCACTCTTATGGACACACATATTTGTGGATGGTGAGGAAGATGACTTCTCATTAAGATGTATAATTTTGATGAAAGAAATATACTAGAATATGCTTCATAACTAGATCTGTGGTTCCATGTAGACTGTAAGACATTTGAAGCCTGTTCTTTATATTGGCCAGGTTTAGTGACTCTGGGGACAGATCACAAATTGGACTTTCACAGGTTATATTCAAGGACAAAATTACAGAGTGTCTGGGTTGTTGAATCAAAATCATTCAGAGAACAAAGGACCTAAGTTACTCTGAGCCTTCCCCACAGCATTCAGCTGTTTGTCATTAACACTTTTGTATGAACATTCTAAACTCAATTTATAATATAAAACTCAAGCTTCAACTGACTAAGTAGCTGTTTATTTATTTGGTCCCAAATAGCAATTAATCAATTAGCCAAGTCCAGAGAGAAATAGTTTTATGTCCAGCTAACTGCAGATGTCACTGCCCAGAAAAGTGCCAAGCACCATTTCCCCTTCTATGTGTTGTCATGGTTTAAAATGTTCATACAAAGTGTCGTTTGTCTTATTAACAGTGTCCTTGGCCTTACAGAAACTTCTCAGTTTCAGGAGGTCTCACTTATTGATTGTTGTTCTTAGTGTCTGTGCTACTGGTGTTATATTTAGAAAGTGGTCACCTGTGCAAATGTGTTGGAGGGTGTTTCCCACTTTCTTTTCTATCAAGTTCACTGTTGCTGGGTTCATGTTGACGTCTTTGATCCACTTGAATTTAAGTTTTGTGCAGGGTGACAGGCTTGGATCTATTTGCATTCTTATACACACTAACATTCAGTTATACTATCACCATTTGTTGAAGATACTATCTTTTTTCCATTGGATATTTTTGGCCTCTTTGTTAAAGAGCAGGTGTTCATAGGTGTGTGGGTTAATGTTGGGATATGTAATTTGATTCCATTGATTTACAAGTCTGTTTTTAATGCCAGTACCAGGTTGTTTTTATTCCTATATCTCTATAGCACAGCTTGAAGTCAGGGATGGTGATGCCTCCTGAAGTTCTTTTATTGAGCAGGATTCTAGATTTCCTTTTATTCCATATGAAGCTGAGTATTGTTTATTCAAGGTCTGTAAAAAATTGTTTTGGGATTTTGATGGGTATTGCATTGAATCTGTAAATAGCTTTTGGTAAAACTGACATTTTTACTATGTTGATCCTACCTATCCAGGAACATGTGTTGTAGGAGGTTTCCCAGCCCATTTGGGCCTGAAGTTTGGACCTGGCCCGCGGCAGGTCTTTTGTCCTCCAAAGAAATGAATCAGACGCTTATATTAATTTCATACTGTTTGGCCTTTGTCTCAGGCACATTACTAGCTAACTCTTTTATCTTAATTCAATCCATTTCTAGTAATCTACCTGCCAGGTGTCCTGGCCCATGACTCATGTGGATTCCTTACCTGTCTCTTCTGTGGGGGTCAGATGGAGACTAACTCCACCCTCCTTCTGCCTGACTGTCCTCTGATACTCCACCCACTTCTACAGTGCTGCACATAGGCTAAAGCAGCTCCTTTACTTTCAGCATACAAAGAATATTTCCAACACACTTCCTCTTTTCTGTCTAATCAAAAAAGAAAGTTTCAATTTCCACATAGCAAAATTACAACAGATCAGCTCTCAAGAAAGAATTACAGTCACAATATTTAGTCTATTTTTTTTCCTTCTTTATTTTGTATTTATCAAAAAAAACAGTAAAAAGAATTTAAAATGCGGAAGAGTTAACAATAACTATACAGAGGATAAGAATCATAAGCATGGCTTATCAAGGGTGGAAATGCAAATAAGATTGCTGCACATATATTTTCTTTGTGTTCAGCTTTCCCTCTGAATTTTCTTTTTTTCCATCCCTGTATATCCTTATTCAAGGTCCCTTCCCTTCCCACCACATCTGGTCATTTTTCTTCTCTGCAACTCCCCATCCCCTCCCTGGGCAGGGAGCAGACAGTCCTATGGTCCCACTGACCCAATAATGCTTGGATCACTTTTCACTCCTGGCCAAATACAATATTGTCCCCCCTCCCTCAAGAGTGAGTCAGGTGTTCCTATAGATGGACTGGGGTTTGAAGGGTCAGTCCAGGGTGTTTCTGATCCCAAGCTGTTCAGTGGTTGTGGTTTGCTGCTTGGGCATGTTTGGCTTTTTTTCTTGTTTGTTTGTTTAGAGACCACTAGTGAGTGAGTACATCCCCTGCTTATCTCTCTGAGTTTG